>CM057817.1:17929819-18004819 GCA_030067965.1 Latrodectus elegans | reverse complement strand
GAAACAGAATATATCCATGTGCTTATTTATATATAGTTATAAAGCTTATTTCTGATTCCGTAATAATAATTAACTTTTTTTTTCCAAATCTGTTTATTTTTTTTTCAGTTTGTACTAAAATGAAATATAAATGTCCACATTTTTAACAGCGCGTTTCGCAAAATAAAATTAAAATTAAATACCTGATTAATATATTGGCACTAACATTATAATAACAATATTTTCATTGTAAGTCTTTCAAATGCATCGCATAATAAAAAATCAACATATGATTGTTCGTATGCTAATTTCACTTTATGTGTTTATTTATATAGAAACTAGCATAAATAGAGGCCTGAAAAAATATTTTGATAACATAAATCCGTTTTACAAGACATTTGCCAAAGAAATATTATATTTTTGTTAAAACTAATTCATATTAAAGTTGGCATTTATTCCATATAGTTTTAACTTCGTATATTTTAATTATTTTTCTTTAAATTATATTAAATTGATCATTTTTAGTGTTTTATTTTAATATACACTCAAAAATATAATTTATTAATGCATTTTCTTTAAATAAACGTAAACGTGTGATTTAAGCATATAATCTAAACCGAAATATATTTTAACGTATGAGCTGTAAAAATCAGAAAACTGAGAAGCATCGTCATGTCAAAGTTAATTTACCTACGATGATATTTGTATTTAATTTTTAAGTGCAAATAAAGAAAAAGGTTTGTGACTACGAAGAAAGGAGTAAAATGCATTAACAACAGATAAGTGAATCCCAAATTAGATCCCCTAGAGGCTGATTTAATTTTTCTTTCCTATCACACACACACAAGTGTTTTACCATCAGAGTGAAAAAAAATTGTATTTCCTTTGCTTAAAACATTTGATATTTGTATGAAATCTGACTCAACGTACCCATTTTATTCTCGACCTAAAAGATTTAAAGGTACAGCTTTTATAGAAATAATTAAAAGCATTGATTGGCTGTTTTTAAAAGAATGCACGACTGTGTGTGTGTGAAGGAATTTATTTTACTTTGATTAAATTTATTCTTAAAAAATTGACGACAATGGTTTCAAAAAATGAGTTTATTTTCAAATGTTAGGTTTTAAAATTTTTTATAAGGTTTGCTGAACTACAAATTACCCAGGAATTAAAAAGATAGATAAATAATATGATTGATTAGTTACATTTTATAAATAATGTCTTCTTAGATAAATAAATATTTTCTCTTTAATAATAATGTAAAACACATAATGTTTAAATTTTCTTTTCATTTTTTGAAATTTGTTAATTAAATATATATTAAAAACGAAATAAGTATGTGAGGCTATAATAGTATATGCAGTTTTCAATTTATTTATTGTGTGTGTGTGTGTTATATAACATGGATATTTGTCATAAAGTGGATTTCAAGTTAATTGTAATAATTTATTGTGATGAATCAATAATTTATCACAGAAAAATCTGACCTCATACAGTCACATCTATATGAGAGAATATACTTTTCTTTTTACTAAAGTGGATTGTGGAACAGTTGGTACAAGAATTAAAAATGAATTTTAGTTGAACTGCTTAAATGGAGCTCACCACAAAATGAAACTACTCTGCTGGCCACTCAAATTACAACATTAAGAAAGGCAAGATATTTCACAACAGAATTTATTTTGTAGATAACGTATTGACTAATATCAACTTATTAACTTTTTGGACTTCAGTGAAGTGTATTTCATACCAAAATCAGTAGGCAGAGTAGCCACCATTATCGGAGATCACCACTGCCACACTATTTAGCATTCTGATGCCAAGAACACATCCAAAATCATCAAAAAGATTTCGGATGCGTTCTTGGGGTAAAGCAGACAAAACAGCTTCCACACGTTACCAAAGTTGATCTGGTGTGGCAGCTGGGGATATAATCACTTTCATCATTATTAAGCCATGGACCATATGTTTTCTATGGGTGAAAGATCCGAAGAGCGAGTCGGCAGGGAAGCAATTCAATCTGGCGATAGACAAAGAACTCTTGGGCATTGCATGACACGTTTGGTTGCGAATCGTACTTGTCAAGTGACATTTAGCTTTCAAATAATTTACTTCCAATTACGCCTTCTTGTAGAGTTTTTTATTCACAAGTTTTTTTTTTCATACTTATATAGTGTGGCAACAGAACGTTGTATTACAACGGGATTTTTGAATTTCTGGAGTCCAGCTTGGGATTTGACATTGAGATGTTGAACTTTTTCTTGTCCAGGTTATTTTTATAAAACCGAACTTTTGGCAATATCTTCGCCTCGTTTAACTTTATTTCTTTTCTATATTTTTCTTGTTATTATGTATATTTTTTTCCTTTCAGAGATACCTGAGTTTGTAAAAAATGGAAAAAACAAATTGCCTACATGACCATTTTGAAATTAAAAAAAACCTGATGATATAAAAGCCTTTGGAAGAGCTGATCAATAATATGTTGTGAAACAATTTATGAGTGTTTTTATTGAAGAGGGGTGAGTCAATGTTTTTCTTTTACAGGGTTTCCGATGAAGTCTGGAATGTTGATGGAACTGATGAAGTTTTTAATTGTAAAATACTGGGTACTCCATTGTTCGATCACGACCTAGGACTAGTGCCATTTTCATTTTTTTTTGAAACGCGAGTTTTCAACTTCCCCTAGACAATACTGTTAAAATGTGGCTGTGGGAAAGCCCAGAGGTAAGGAGAAACAACTGGCTCCACCACCGTAGAGAAGTAACACTGACAGTTTAAAGTACCAGCAATGCGTACTAGAGGAATGCGAGAGTGATATCCCTAATACCATCTCATAGCATAATACCCGGTGCAAGATCAGTGTGGTGGTGCAAGATCAGTGTGGTGGTGCAAGATCAGTGTGGTGGTGCAAAATGCAGATGTTCTGCATCCTCTCACCACGAAGTCTACAGATTCGAATACGTCATCGTGGTGTTACAGACAGAATCGTGATATATCAGTAATGACAATTTCATTACATTCTGCCATCCACATCCTATTTTCCTCCAACCATTGGCAACGGAGATGTCTGTTGTTCTGTGTCAAGGGTAGACTAAGCAATGAATGTTTTCAGACAGTACACACTGCTTTAAACTGTTTCGAATGGTAAGTGCAGACATTGGATGATGCTTTACAGACTGAATGTGCTGTACTGTGGTTCATGATGTGGCTGAGTGATCCGTCACTGTCATACGCACAATTTGCCTATCATCTCGTGAAGTGGTGCACTGAGATGGATGCGATAGAACACTTTGGTCAGTCGTAGCCTTTTGGATCCAACAATCACATATCCGCATTACAGTTCTTTGGTTTCCTCCAACACGAGCACCGATATTTCATAAAACTAATACACCATCTCAGTAGGCCACCGTCCTTCCTCTGTCAAACTCGGTTACTAGTTAAAAAATTATCACTGTTTCTTACAACGCACAGCTTATCGTTTAAAAAAAAATTACCAAACTTGAAATCTTTGAAATCTCTAAGCCTATAATAACGCTTTGAAGATTCGCCAGAGGCGTGCGTGATGTTCGTCTCACACAGGAATTCTAATGATGTGCATATATCACCTTCACTGATGCATGTCGTAAATTCCATGTTATTTGCATGCATCATTCAGGGTGCTGCATTTACGGAGGCCAGCTGTGTAGTTTGTTAGATAATTGTAAATTTACCCCTAACATAAAGATGTGTAGTATTTTTTATGACCGGTCACAAGCAGAATTTCATTCATTGGCAAAGCAAAGGGAGAATTCACGGCAAATAATGTTGTCGGGCACTATTTGGATCCGACAACATAAGCTGTCATCAGTTCTCCCAAAGGATGTTGTGCCTTCCTTATATGAAACTAAAGTTTCAAGCAAAAGACATCCAACTTTGCTTGATACCTAGGAGATATTTTTATATAGAGCAACAACAAACTAATTTACGTGCCCCACACGACATTAGGGAATAGGGCAGTTCATTGCTTAAGTCTTGAATAGAATTCATTTCCGTCCGGTAATGATAATGGCTTCTTTCGTAAACAATTCATTGCAGAAATCAAGGAAATATTGTAAATATTCTTTTGACCAAAATTTACAGCCTTGCCAAAAACGTTATGTTCCTATATTTATGACGAGTTATAAAAATATTTTGCAAACAAGGTCCTGATAGCCTGGTGTGTAAAAAATATTCAACTTCCCCTGATAAAGCCGGGTTCATTATTTGACACACTTGAAGTCAATCATGCTGACTAGTGGTGTGTACTTTATTATTTCAAGGGTACTGTTGTTTTCTAGTTTAATGAAAAATTGTTTTTTAATCAAACTTTCATCCAACTAAACCAACAGAACGTTATTACGCTTTTGATTATACCGTATCAATTCTGTGTGTGTGGTAACAGAAGTATGCTACAATGATGTAAAAGAGAAAAATTCAAAATACTAGGTTTTATTTAAAAGTTGTAATAATTCAAAATATTTTAAGAAACTCTCATTTTGAGCTATATATTATTTCCTACCTACATATTAAATATATTTGAAAATGTTATAGTATATCTTCCTGCCCATTATTATCAAATTAAAAGTTTTAAGCAAAAAAAAATTACATCCAATCAAGTTAAATATGTTCGTGGTTTTAGCTGACATCTGAAAAATCCAATATCTGTTTAGTTTAAATAAATGAAAAATTTGAAATGATAATAAGTAAAATAAAATGGAAATTAAATCATCGCTATAATATAAATAATTTCAAAAAATTGTAAAACAAGAAAAATAGATTAAATTACGATATTGACTATTTTCTAATATATTGAATTATGATTATAAATTAAACGTATTACTTTACTGCATGGATTTTTTTTCTTTAATTCATTAATTAAACATTTCATAATATATTATTCATGAGTTACATTGGAATTTAAAAAGTATTTTTCATATGTTTGCAAACTTTAAACAGTTACTAGATTTTACATTAAGTGAATACCACATTGTTACATTAAGTTTGGAAAAAAAACTTTAAAATTTAATAAAATGGATTATTACAAAAATGATATAATTTATGAAATATTTTTCATTTCATTAATTAATATCCTTTTGCTTATATTTAGGACTCAACATACTTCTTAAAAAATCGTAAGTTATAAACATTTTAATAGAAATAAATTTTAAAAAATCTATGCTATTACAGAAATATTTATACCATACACATAAAAATAAAACTATTTTTAAGCACGTGCTAGAAATATCAACAAAGTTATTCTAATATATCTAATTTCAAAATGACAATGCAAATTTAATTTTAAGTCTAAGTAGAAACATTTAGTACCTCTGATGAATTAAGCTTACAGTTTTACTAAGTTTCCTAACATTCACAAAAAGGTTAAAATTCTTTTAAAAATGTATTCTATGATACAAGATTAGACTCAGTTTAATTTATGTTATAACACAATATTAAATAAATGTAACAAATGATATAGTACTGATACCTATATTAAAAGATTTATATATATATATATATATATATATATATATATATATATATATATATATATATATATATATATATATATATGAAAGTATGCGTTTAGAAAATGATAGGAATTTAAGAAAAGCGTAAAGTTCATGGCTAAGTCTTTAGTGAAAGAATTTCGAAATTTCAAAGACAAAATTTTTTTCCTAGCTGAAACTAATCAACGTATTTAGAAACCACAAATAGAGTTGGAAAGATTAGCTTGAGTTGCATGCGGGAAATTGTGGACAGTAATGTCCAGTTTAAAATTCCAGAGAATTGAGGACAGAATATAACGATGTTCATAAAACGGAAAAGTTAAGTTTGATGAAATATTTGTTTCTGCTCTGATTGAACACGTTGGATAAAGTGAGAAGGAATTTCATTTTATATCCATGCACAATGTTACTAATGTCATCTATACAATGTTTTGGAATAACGTAATTTTAGAGCATTAATTATTTATACGGAGCTATTATGACAGATTAGTATTCAACACACTTGATAGTGGCACGTAAAATAAATAGGAAATGCGAACAAATATGCTGCTGAAACTTATCGGCGCAGTCACTTTGCTTTATTGGTGCCATATGGAGGAATTTATATCAAACTTGGAGAAGTTATAAGTGTAATTCTTATAAAACATGGACCACATTTTAGGCTTTCGGCAGTATTTTCCTCATCCAGATAAAACAAATTTATTAGTTCCAATCATTGCATCATTGCAAGTATAATATTTTTGACACCATCAAGCAATTGCCTAGAGAAACCATCATCACATATTGCTTTTTAAAAATTTTACTTCAAATAACAATATATCTAGTGCTGTGATTTATGCAAAACGCATTACAGCTCTTGCTTTTTAAATTATTATTAATCCTTAAATTGTTTTCTTTGGAAATGATTTAAGGTGGCAATTTTCAGCACTCAGTGATTGTTCCAATGTCATTCATGTTCTTTTTACTTGTTTATCAATTTCAGCAAATAAACAGTGCTTGTAATCATATTTAAATTTTGAATTACTACCACTGTATATTTAACTGTGTGTGATAAACGTTGCTTAAATGCACACCGATATCATAGTATCTGTCTTTGCAAATTTATAGGTATGCATATATAAATACATACATAAACTCATGGCATTAAAACTGTAGCAATGCTTGAAATGTGAATGGCTTTACGTAGTCAAATTCAAAAGAAAGGCAAAATGTTTGATATATACAAGTAAATATTATTCCATCGCGTTTGAAGTAAATAGGAGAAGAAAAAAACATCTTAAGCTCAGCATAAAAGAAAAGTTACTCAGTGAATTTTTCTTCCGAAAATTGTTTTGTAAACTTTGTAATTTCTTAGAATACTGTATTGTGCCTCTAATAATAATCAGAAATGCTTACCAGGACATGTTGTAATTCTATATGGTCAGAAACATTTCAGTGGTGATTACTGTGCCATAATATTATAATGTGAATACTATTCGTAATGTAATTAAATCAGTATCAGGCGAATATGTAAAGAATGCGAACTAATCGAAACTAAAGCATGTAGAAATTAGAAGCCCCCTATAATATCCTATGCATTAGAGAGGAAAATACTCTTAAATATTTCCTCCAACAGATATATAAAGGAATTTGGAAAAGCACGGAATGACTATTACTTTGACTATTCTTGATAATGCAGTGTAGAGACACATGATGGTTTTGGGGTGCAGAAGAATCATGCAGGGTACAGGAATGCTTTAACATCATCCTTTCAGACAAATCAAGAGATGAATTTCATGTGTCAAGTTCTGATGACCACATATGTATTTAAAGGCCCCAATGAGAAACGCGTCGCTTGGTTGGATTCCATATCGTCCAAAGCCCAGTATGATGAGAGAAGGAGTAACTGTACACTTTGCATACATCTATAATTAGAAATGACGATAGATTAAGTGGCCATCGGTGAATTTCTGGCATCATATAGTCAGCACTTTGTGACTTATATTCTAAGTATGCATAACCTCTTCTCTTAAAAGATACTACCAGATCATACGTTATTAATATTTTCTGACCTTCTTCAATACAAAATGTACTCGGTCTTTTTAATAGTGCCGCTGTCTCCAGATCCCTCTCAAATTGAAAATCTCTGGTCATGGGTTTCTGGGTGATTAGGCCTTCACTAATCTGCAGCTATTAAGGTTGCTGACTTGTGGAATTGACTTCAAACAGCATGAAATAAATTTCTCGTTTCTAACATCAAAATCCAATTCAATTCCTGTCCTCACTAGGTAAAAGGGTGTTTTAGCTACCAGGTATGGCATTTGCTTCTTTTTTTAAATTTACAGCTTTGTAATTACGAAAAATAAATAATTTTGTCTTAAATTAACAAAATTATATATATATATATATATATATATATATATATATATATATATATGCATGTATGTATATATATATATATATATATATATAACACGAGAGAATTGATTGAAATAATAATAAAATGGAAATATTTTAACTCTGTGAAAAAAATATATTCATATTTTTCACAGAATTATAGATAAATTTGACTACTCAAGCTTGTCAAAGTACTTTTATATGTGTAAATGCATTGTGTAGGTGGAACGTTTTCCAGAAGCCAGATATATGAATATCTATTACGAGAATAAGAGCGCAATTTTAAAATGGTATTGGAGAAATGGAATTTTCGTTTCATGTAGCTTCAAATGGAGAAAAAAACATGAAATCATAATGCCTTAAATTCATCTCTTTTTCGATTTTATCATTTTGTATATATTTCACAACTTTCATTTCTCTTCGTCACTTTTGGTTTTAAACAGAGAATGTTTTTCGGAGAAACGGGTGTAAATGTCTGCACATTTTAAATATTCTGGAATAAAACTGTACAAAAATACATAAAATAAGAACATTTTATAAGTCAAAATATCTAAAATTAACACATACTAATTGTAATCTAAAAACTCATAAAATCTTGAAGATGTGGGAGTCTAATCTCCACATCTTTTTAAATGTACTTGTATAATATTAAGAAATTACTTATATTTCAGGTCAAAATATCTTTTATGATATATTTTATGTAATACTCTTTAATGATCAAATTTGCAAAGTTCTTAATCTTAAAAGATTTTTATTTGTTAATAAACAATGTGCAATTGAATAATAACTATTATTAGCTGAAATCATGAGAAAGCATTTGCATTTACTTTATTACAATTATTAAAAAGATTATTTGAGATTAAAATAATGCATATGAAATATTTAAATAACAATGCAATAAAATGATAATTATAGAATTCAAATTCATTATTATGTTATTAATTTAAAAACAAATCTCTAAAAATGACTAAATATATTTAGTTTAAATACATAAAAGTACAATGTAGTTATTTTAAAAATATTACAGTGTTTTGAGTTGTAAATATGAAATTATGTCTTTTTTTATATTTATGAACTATTTCAGCTTTATATACAGTATATCATCAAGATTTGTGAAATGAATTCTAGTGAAATGACAAATTTTGTCGTATCAATAATATTTTCTTATGCTCAGTAGTTTTTTTCCTAAATATTTATATGCATGAATGTGCAGCTTTTCCTTCTTGTTTAAGTGGATTTTTGGATTTTGGAAATAAAAATGGAAACAAAGCTTGAATTATTTCGTTTAATTGAAATTTAAAATAAATTAATATTTCATAACGTAAAATTGCTCTCAATTCTACAAATTATTTATTCTATTACTTTCTGCAATATTTTTAAAAACTAAAATAAAAAAGCATATGTGCAAGTAATCAAAAGTCCGCATACTCATATCAGCCAATTTTATAAAGGTCAATATATATTTTTATCTGTCATATATATATATATATATATATATATATATGCAATATAATAATAAATAATATTTGTTTAACCTGTTTTAATTTCTAAGAATGATATCTTAATTCTGATAACATAATTTTAATGCTTTATTATTAAAAATCTTAATATACAGCAATATTTGCTTATTATTAATCTCAATTCTTGATCAAATTCCATACCATATAAATTCTATATTATAGTCCTGCCTTAGCTTTCATTATCAATTTACATTACCAGGACAAAAGTGGAATTCATCATCGAAGCCAACATGATAATGCTTCTTCCTCTACTTAGAATAATGTCAAAATCATGCAAAAGTGATAATGTTAAGCATTAATAGAAAACTAAGTAAACCATTATATTCTTCATACCAGTAGTTTCTCATCCGTATTATTGCGAATAAATAATGATATGTATACAGAATACAAAAGCTCTTCCTTATATCAATAAATATTGATAATACTTGTTGAACACTAAGCCCAAGATTGGTAATTGTTATCTTATTCTAGATTCTTTCTTTGTATTTATACGTAATTTGAATGAAAAAAATATACGTTAATTTTAATCGTGAAAGAACTCAATCGAATTCGAAAATTTTGCAATAATTAATATTTATGTATTGTGAAATTTAAATAAGTGAATATGTTATTAAACACATCAAAACAGGGAAACATTAATCAATGATTGCTTTTATAAATGGCGCAGAACGGAGTTTTAAAATTTAAAAAGATTTCAAAAAGTAAAATAAGGGAGAAATATTGTGTCTATTCTATGAATACAAATAAATGGCACATAAGTTAAAAAATAATTTGTTTATCAAATAATGCAATGTTTTGTATTTAATGGAGAAAATATGGAAAATTTTTTCTCTCGAAATTAATTTAAAATATATATAATATAAGAAACACTCAATTTATTTAAAGTCATATGCTTGAGATGATGAAATTAATTAATGGTGATATGTATTTTACATTCATGTCATAAAGCGCAGAAGTTTGACATGATTTATTGTTAAACATCTAAATAAATAAATTAGGAACTGTGTGATAATTTGAAATTATGAATTACATGGCGGAAGTTTTTCATGCAATTGAATCATTTTAGCACAAATGTGTGTGTCTTTTAATAAATATTGCCTGACAGAATAAATAAATTAATTTTGATATATGACATAACTTTAGGTAAATGAGACAAATTAAAATATTTTAATTTAATTAATAGCAATTAATTTTTTCTATCAAAAATGAATTTTTTTAAAATCAGATATTTATTTTCAGCTTATATGTATTAGAGAAAAAATGCATTTCGGACAACATTATTAATATTATGCAAACATACATATATATATATATTATAAAATTAAAAAATGTATTTTGTGTAAATATTTTACTTTTACACATCGAATAATATTTATTGAAAATGATTTAGAATAAGATAAAATAAACTCTAAAAATTGATTAGAACAAAAAAAATTGCTGAATACTTATAAGAAAGTTAATGATTATAAATTGTTATAAACAAACTTTATCATTTAGTTAAATATTTAAATGAACCATTGTTATTCACTTCACTTTTTACAGAGGTAATTTGTCACAAATATGATGAATCAGCTCATTGTTGCCCCAAGTTGAGTTATCAAGAGAAAAATATTAAAAAGCAGAATGAGGAAGATATGATCACTATACGAAATGAATACCCATTATTTTCAGAGCATTAACGAAATATTAACAAATCTGTCGATCAGTAGAAAATTTACAAATGATAAAGGGCTTTCTGAGGATAATTTTAATACCAAGTTTTATGATAACGAGTTTAGTTTTAATCATTAAAACCGTTCATGATTATCCTCCAGAGATGTCTAGTCACTAATCCTTAAAATTAATGCTTCATTTTTTAATAATAAATATCTTAGTAAAATTTTGATATAGAATTAATTAATTTATCTCACTCGTTTTAATACGAGACCTAGTAATCAACAAAAATTGAATTGAATAATTAATTTAAAATCAGATTAATACTTTATATTTCAATAATATTTTTAAATGTGCGGTTTTTTGAATCAATAGTGATATCATTTAAATAATGTTTCGAAAAATAATATAAATAACAATTTCAAGATAAAAATATAATACGATAATATATTTCTTGATTGCAAATTCTGTTTTTATTTGCATTTGAAATAACATTTTTATCACATGGTAAAAGATCAAGTGGTTTGCAATCAGCAACCAGAGTATAGTTTTAAAAATAGATTTTATCACATTTCTTTTAAAAATTAAATCATTAGTATTTTATATGGTTTATGGATATTATATCTAACGAACGCGATTTTTAATCTTCCAATAATTAACTTAATAAAAAACCACAATTATAATTATGTCAGAATATCAAAAGAAAATACTATTGGAAGTATGAATTATAAAGAAATATTACGTTTAATTTATTTGACTTTAAAAAATTCCATCATTAAAGGAATAATTATTAATATTTATTTATATTAAAATAAGAATTTTGCAACAATATATTAAAAAGCTAAACAAGCATGATTTATTACATTTTTTAACTTTTCTGTGCACTGGCAATCTATATGTGACGTGAAAGTGCTAATTTAGCAAACATAAAAAAATATTTCGATATCATAATTCTTGAATACTTTAGAATTTAAGAATACTTTCCAAATGAATTATTTATATGTATCCTGAAGTTGGATAAAAGTTTACATGGATTTTCAAAAAAAATAATTTTTAAATGTAAAATCAATCTTAGATAGAAATTAATTAGTTTTCTATTCATTTTATTTGATATCATGTATTTACGTCTAGAAGCAAGAAAGTACAGATTAGGGTCACTACACATGTAAATAGAAGAATAAATTAAACTTCATGTCCAATCATTCCTTGAATCAAGGATAGTGCTAACATGAAAATTACATTTCAGTAAAATGTAGAGTGCCTTTAGCTATGCTTTATGGAGTAAAGCGCCATGTCTTTGACTCAAGTAGTAACCTAATGTTCCTTGGGGAAATGCTTGTCATGCGAGCTGAGCAGTAATTCTGAGTGACGCTTACTTTCTTTATTTTACTCTTATATTTGTCATACAAACTGAAACCAGATATTCACTATAAAACAGATTTTTTATGTCTTGTGAATGGAAAGTGTTTGAATTATTTAAAGAATAATAATCAGAGGAAAAAGTTTATTACTTTATACTAAATAGTGTTAAATTATTAATACAAGTTGTAAATATATATATATATATATATATATATATATATATATATATATATATATATATATATATATATATATATATATATATATATATATATATATATATATATATATATATATATATATAACTTTTCATGAAGCATTGACAGAACTAAATAGCTATATTATGTAATATTATATGAAAATAAAAAGTTAAGGAACTAACATGATTTAATTACTATAAGTAAATATGATGGAGACCATTTCAAATTTAATGAACATATTACTATATAAGATTTTATTAAATATTTCATGTTAATTAATAAAAATTAATGCTAGTGGTTATACAATTTTCATACAGTACTTCATCTCCCTATCAATAATGATGCTTTAATTAATTAATTAAATTTTATTAAAAAATATATGGCTCGTGTTTAATCATGATTTAAGATAAATGTAAATACATCCTTTAATACATTTTGTAATAAACTTTGCTTTTAGATATATTTTAATGTACCACAATGATAAAATCTGACAATGTAGTTTATGAATTAATTAGAAACATATATAAAACAGAATTATAAAGTAAGGGATTAGCACTTGCATTTTTTGCATCTTCTCCTACATAAAAACAATGCTCTAAAATGCAGAAATCATCATAACGTAAGTAAGGAAGGAAACTTATTTAAAATATGTAAGAAAGTTATCATTTATAAAATTATTTTTTACCATAATTCTTAAAATTTCATTACAAACTCATGATTTTTAAATTTTGATGTTAATTATTTTTTAATTATTTTTATAAAATATATAAGAGAAAATGATAAAAATGAATAATTAGATAACAATAGAAATAGAAATAAAGAATCTGTTAGAAAATATTAGAGGAAGAATGATAGAATTAACTCAATTAGCTGATTCGTTATGCGTAACTAAATGGTTCAGCAAATTATCATTTCCGGTTTTTAATTAAGTTTGGTACTTCATACTATCATCAGTTTTTCTTCTTCAAAAAGAGCCTAAAATTTTAAGGGGATTCCAAAAGACTTAGACCATTCATGTGCCATTTAGAATTGAACACAAGAACTGTCTAACAGAAGGACTGAACTAACTATTCAAGCTGCAAACTCATCTACTGCAACTTGAGAGCTATGTATTACTATGAAAATTTAAATATTCATGAAAAGTATTCTGTTTACAATAATTAAACTAATATGGGGATACAGGTCTGGAGACTGTCAATAATAAAATTTACTTATGTATGCTCTAAAATTGTGTTAGAATGAATTTGTCCTTGTGAAGCGATGAATTATATTAAGTAGGATGGCCACTTTTTGGTAAGCTTTTCAAGAGTAATGAAAAAAATTTCCTTAATAAAATTTCTCTTTTTAGCTAAATTATCTTTTTTATTTAGGTTCAGTAGAATTGCATTAAAATTAACCTCATTTATAAAGCTATAGCACCAAAATTAAAAAAAAAATACCTTTAAAAGAAATAAGATCATAAGACTTATCACATTGATAAATATTAACTGAGTACATTGTGCTTATTAAATACAATATGTATAAATATATGATATATATCAGCAATTTAAAATGCAACTTGGAATGTAAAAATCACTTAAATAAGAAAAACCGGAATTCATCATCACTTACTACTACTGACTGCAATTTGGTCGAGCAATAATTAAGGAACAAATAAAATAAGATTATGGAAATAAATTTTGGGAAGCTGCACTGAATATTAAAAATCCTGGAAATATTTTATCTTAACCCATATGGTATGATAATTTAAAATAATTAAACATATTTTTCCTTCAGATTTCAAACTTCATATTAACTCCATAGCTATAATTAATCTCTTACGTACATACATTCATTGTTTTTAATGTAATATAAATTTCTATTTAAAAGTACCAAGATTACAAAACAATTTTATTTTAAATGGCAATCCATGGTCCACAAATGCATCTCTTCCTTACAATTTATTCTCGTAAATAAAACTTTCGTCACATATGTGATTACGTTTCGAAATTCAAATATTAAACAGAAATGTCACATAATGTGTATAACAATTTACCTTATTAAAACTGATTCAACGGTTATCATAGAATATAAGTACCTTGTATCCATATATATAGATATATACAAACACATACATTAATATATACATACTCATTTCTATGGCTATATTTGGATAACATATTTTGAATACAACAATTGTGTATTATATTACATTATTAATTCAGAAAATATATTTTCTGATTACAATACTTTAACTAAATATTACTAAATTGGACGAATATAATGTGCAATGTTTAAAATAGATTATTTTATAAGATATTTAAATAAGTAAATAGAAATAAAAGTGCATTTATAAATTATTAAATTTTTGCACTCAAAAATATAAAATATTGTAAAAATTCAATCATACAGATATTTTTAGATACATTTATTTAGGTTTTATTAAAAATTATTTCAAAATAATGTACATTATTAGATTTAAACATTAAATATTTTCATCTCTCTATGCATTGGACGTAAAGTAATAATAGATAAAAAGTAGCTCCTTCTATTAACTTTTAAAGCTTACAATATCACGAATGCACCACAATGTTAAAATTAAAGTTTAATCAATAATTGTTTCCAGTAGCCATTAAAATTTTATTGTACTTTTAAAAGCTTTAATACTTGATAGAATTTTGTAAATGAAGAAAGAACTATTTTATTGAATTGTAATATTTTTGACCTAGTTAATGTCTTAATATTATTACATCTATTTTTTATAAATGGGATTTAAAATGATTTTAAATAAGAAAACATTTCTCTCATTTGAATTTCTTAAATATAATTATTCAGTAAATTCCGAAAATAAAAAGTATTGAAAAACTTCCGTAAAAATTTAAATATTATGCCATTCATTGCGATTTTACTATCTAACAAAATATATATTAAACACATAATATGAAAAATTAAGACTTCTAAACACATTAAGTAATAATGTTATAATATATTAAATATTGTTTCATGTTTTATTATAATATATAGGCTAAGATTTTAATTCATGTACGAAATGTATCAACATACTAAATTACAAAAAATTATATATATATATATATATATACACTTAATTAATATAATATATTTAATTTAATGATAGGACACATATCTGTTTCAATACAAGTTCTTATTTTTACTTATAATAAAATCTATTCAAAATTGAAAATATAAAATCTCGTATTTTATAATTACATTTGCCTTTTAATTAATCAACCAATATTGTAAACTCTCTTCCACATAAAAAACTTTCACTGAAACAATTAAATTTGAATAAGTGTTGACTAATATTTTACTGTCAAACGAATGTTATCACACTTTAAACTTTAATATATGTGCTGTTGAAAGCATGTAAATGTGTAAGCTAAAATCATTAACTTAAAATAGAATCGTTGATGGAATAGAAAATATGATTAATATAAAGAATTAGCACTAATTTGCTAATTGATATGCACAAACTTTAAATATATGAATTTACAAGTATGCACAAGCCAATATTTTAATTAATAATTCGCCTTGAATAGAAATAAAATAAATAAAATATATCCTTGAATATAAATTAAAGAATTATTTTATTATATTAGAAATTTTCTGCTGAAAATATTAAACATTATTTTATTTTAAACACTCAGTTTAAATCAAATTATTAATATTTAAACTATTTTAATTGAATAATATATTTGGAATGAAACTTACCCTGTAAAACATGAGCAAATGCTAATATGGTGACAATTGATTCCATAGTATAATACAGTTATTTTTTCAAGTTAAAAATTTTTGAGTTGAGTTTCAAGAAAAATGAAATACACCACTCTCTATTGTACTTCAGTACTTCATTGCAATTCATGTTACTTGATATAAAATATCGGTCCCATATCCCTCAAAAATATGTCATGTTTTCACTGGAATATTACAT
Organism: Latrodectus elegans; assembly: GCA_030067965.1. Classification (NCBI taxonomy): domain Eukaryota; kingdom Metazoa; phylum Arthropoda; class Arachnida; order Araneae; family Theridiidae; genus Latrodectus; species Latrodectus elegans. Next base: position 17,988,276 of record CM057817.1, on the reverse strand, counting down.
CAAAGAAAATTAAATTTCCTAGTAAAGTATAATTCCTTATAAATTAAGTGCTTATTTAATTGATAAGGAAAGAATTGCAGTTTCACATTCTTGAATATTTTTCATATCCAATAATATATGAATGATTAATAACTATAACAACACTTAATGAAGGCTTTAATCATATTCTCTTGAAAATAGAAAATCTTTCGCATACAGCATTCGAACTTAATTTTAACTGAAAAAAAATGAGAACAGTTTTATAGTTAAAACAAAATGTACTGTGATTTTCTTCCGCGACCGCACGTGGATTTTGTCCAACACGATACTATGGGCATTCTCTTAAAAAGTTTTCCCTCCGATACAGTGAATAAAAGTTTGGAAAAAGTTTTTTCCGGAAAGAGTTTCAGAGAGTGTGACTCGCTTTAACTTCTTTCACCCAGTCACGCAACAAGCCAGAAGAGAGTTTCTCGGACTAGCGACTTCTCTGGAGAAAGGCGGGAACTTTTCGAGGGACTTATTATACCTCCTAGATAATGCAGAAAATACAACATCCGGCACCAAGGAGAGTCCGGCAACTGAAGCCTACCCCACTAAAACGCAATGATCTCGCAGTTCTTCCAATCGATCACAAGGAATAGACTCCGCGGAGCATGCGCCCCAAGAGTGGAATGTTTGCTACCCGGCCAATTGGGCTACTCTCTTCTCATTAAGCAAGACTTTTTTTTAGAGTGTTAATAAACTTTTATGGGTATTTATGAAAAACTGGAAGCATAGTGATATTGATGAGAACATTTTTTGTGTAACATATAAGACATGATTCTTCATCTTTTAAACTTGCCTGGTTGTTTATTGTAATTTTTTTCTCATCAAAGAAGAACTTTTGTTCTTTTTGAGTGATTTTACCTAATTCAATTTCTGGTAGCTGATTTCTATCATGAGAATTTAATGAGTGCTCTGATGTGTATCAAGGAAATTTAAATAAAAAAATTGAGCTGATATCTCATCCCATTAAAAGAAGAAATTTAAAATATATTCCCCTTGTATCTTTTTAATAATTTTCAACTAACTTCTAACTTCTTTAATAAAGACAGTAAGCTTATATTTTATTTATTTAGCAATAAAAATGAAGAACAAGTATAAATAGTTTTAAAATCTTGTTAATTTCTTTAAAACCGTTTATTGACTAATTTCATTTGTATAGTTTTTGTGGAAAATTGTACTTATTGATATCATAAATACGCAATCTTTAATTTTAAATATAGAGTAAAAATGAAGTAATTTAAAATAAATTTAGTATTTGATTTAAATATGCTTAAAACCATTGCCATATTTAAAAAATTTAAAATACGTTGTTTTTTAATATAGAATAATAGATAGTAAAAATCTTTTATGGATATACAAAACATTCAATCTAATAAATTTCAAACTCTCTGGGCAAACCAAAACAACCAAATACTTTTCTAAAAGTTTTTTATTAGAGTCTGTGGATTTTAATAATATTCGAACTATATCATAACTTTCTGAAAAAGATAATCGTAAGTAAAATTTATTAATTAAACAGTTTTAGTTTAATTAAGATAGAATAAACAATCATAATAATTTATATATATATATATATATATATATATATATATATATATATATATATATATATATATATATATATATATGTATATATATATATATATATATATATATATATATATATATATATATATGTATGTATGTATATTCCTTACAAACAGAATGAGAATATGAAATATTTTCCTTTTTAGTGCTCCTGAATTTTATTTGAAAATTTTTGTTGTGTTTAATAGTGTCTTCGCAGCAAATTTTATAGAAGAAATGTGTTTTAATTTTTTCCATTTTTCCCCGTCATAATTGTGCCATTCAAAATCAAATAAGCTTCACAATGGATATTGGTAAAAGTATAGCCTGTAATCTTAAATAAACAAATTGAAAATATTAATTTATTATATATTAATAGATACTACATACTTCTATTACATATTAATCGCTTTTTCTATTTTTTTAGTTATTCTTCATTGGTTGGTTAAAGGAAAATGTAAAACTCTTATATGCTTTATATAAGGGAAAGATATCATTTCTAAGATTTTGCCCTATTTAAATTTCTAAAAATAAATATCTTGCAGTTTATAAAACTCTATAAAAGGACCATAATTAAATGGTTAGAAAAAAAAATGTTATACATTTTCAAATGAGTAAAGATATCGTTGGCACTTTCTATTAATGTCTAAGCAACATAAAATTTACTCATATTTTACATGGAAATTTTAAGATTATCTTTGAAAGAATCTCATTAGAAAGTCTGAAATTAATTGATTTTAACAAATAATTTCATAGTGTGCAGCTGAACGATCATCGAGGACTAAATGTGACGAGCTTTACTGTGCAAAGTCGATTTCGAATTACTATAAACATCCAAGTTCAAAATGAGATTTGAACCCACGAACTGTTGAAACATGACATCAACAAAGTAATGTGTTTGATAATTTTTTAATAATTCTTAGACTAAAATATGTGATGTTTTAGTATAATGTCTTATTTTATAATGTGTGTTAAATCCAAAAATGTTTTATATACTTATTTGTAACTCACAGAGAATAATAGGAATATATTTAATGGAAAACAGCGTAAATTAATTTAATATTTATTCAATAAAATACAGTTAACTAGTATAATATTTTGAATTCCCTATTTATATATCCAATTTAATATCAAAATAATTAAGATCAGTTGTAAAGAAAAATAGAAAAATATTTTCCATAGAAATTTTAAAATAAATTTTAATCCTCATTAACAAAACATATTTCATGTTAATCATCCCAATGTGTCCCCTTTAAACAGGATTTATTACTTTTCAATAAAAGTTAAACTTATAACTATGTAAAATGTAAGTTTTAGAGCAAATTAAAGATTAAAGTTCTTTTTGTGTTACTATCACTCATAAACTTTAGATTAGAAGGTATACAATTGAAAGTATATTTCTAGTAAATCATTTATGTCTTCATAAAATAATACAAAAATATAATTCCAACAAGTTGCTCACCACACATATCATAAACATTAAATTTAAGAATATTGTACCAAAAAACTTTATATTTACTTAAAATGTTTGCATTTCACACCTTACCGAAAGTCAACAGAGAAATAAATTTGTCTAAATTTTATCACATGAAGTATCATTGCAGAATATTGTGGGAAAGCATTTTAGGAATAATGGAACAGAAAAAGAATTATATAATTTTACTTAAAATTCATAAACGCGAATTCCTAACTTACATTTTAAAACCAGTCAATATAACAAGTGTATCCAAATATAACTAGTGAAATAAAAATATCTAACTCGCGCGAAATGTATATTACATCACTTGTAATTGATACCCACACTTGGTATCAATTACATATTCTCATAAAATTAATATCACATAAAGACATTTTTTTTAAAAAAAATGAATAGAAAAATTAAAAAAAATATCTGAAAATTTCATAATTATCACTGGTTTGCTAAAGATTAAATACAAAATTTCCCTGTAATGATTAACAATAATTTGCAAAATTCAGTTAAGAGATAGACTAAAAACATTCTTATAAAACAGATTTTTTTTTTAAAAAAAATTAATTTGAATTATTTACGTATGGGATACTTTTAAGTGGTTATATGTTAATATATTAAATTATAGATTAAAACTTCAGAATATAAGCGAAAACAGCTATTCAGAATCTTCAAGAAGGATTTAATCTTGTGTAGAACTTCTTAAAAAATCATTTTTACCACCTGAAATAATATTTCACATATGGAAGTCATATTTTTGGTGACACAAAGTAATCAATAGTCAAAGAAAGTTTTTATGTTTATGGATAAGTGATTAACCACTTGTATTTGTCCTCGACATAGACTAAGGGAATTCTCCCTATAACTTAACATAGCCATCATATTTTTTTCTTGTCTTCTAATGCTATGAATTGCAACAAATCACAATCATGGCATTAGAAGGCAAGAAAAAAATCTACTTTAATAAAAAATTGTATACTTGAAGTTTTCCTACTCATCAGTAGCATTTGTTTTGCAATTTATAGAGTCATTGTCCTTCAGGCTTTCATCTTGAATCCTTTGGTCAATATCATTTTCACTAAAGCTATAACTCTAACCAACCATTATAAGCAGTAGCTCAGTGATTTATTGATGAAAATAATAAGACATTATCTCTATTATTTTATTGATACATTTTGCCTAAATTGGCAATGAAATAACACGTGGGTTTATACTTGGTTTATTTTTAAATTTTAATATATATATATATATATATATAAATAAATAAATATAATATATATATATATATATATATATATATATATATATATATATATATATATATATATATATATATATATATATATATATATATATATGTATGTATATTCCTTACAAACAGAATGAGAATATGAAATATTTTCCTTTTTAGTGCTTCTGAATTTTATTTGAAAATTTTTGTTGTGTTTAATAGTGTCTTCGCAGCAAATTTTATAGAAGAAATGTGTTTTAATTTTTTCCATTTTTCCCCGTCATAATTGTGCCATTCAAAATCAAATAAGCTTCACAATGGATATTGGTAAAAGTATAGCATGTAATCTTAAATAAACAAATTGAAAATATTAATTTATTATATATTAATAGATACTATATACTTCTATTACATATTAATCGCTTTTCCTATTTTTTTAGTTATTCTTCATTGGTTGGTTAAAGGAAAATGTAAAACTCTTATATGCTTTATATAAGGGAAAGATATCATTTCTAAGATTTTGCCCAATTTATATATATATATATATATATATATATATATATATATATATATATATATATATATATATATATATATATATATACGTATTTATAAAATATTAGTTATTTTATTGAAACAGCACGCTTTGTGGATTTGTTGAGCATGTTTTTCTTTTATGATGAGCATTAGTCATAAGCAAAATTTATAAATAGAATAAATTAATTTAAAGTAATGATAAAAAGTTGAATGTGGTATACTTTATTTGAATAAATACGTCATAGGAGCTCAATTTTATTTCCTGTTACAGGTCCTTCAACAATATTTGGATATACTTGCAGTAACATGAATTTATGTACGATTTCAGTATAAACATTCTGAAGATGTCTAGAGTGATTCAGCCTGCATATGGAATTTTAAATGAAATTTCAGCAATTTCATGTTACCTTTCGAAAACTAAAATAACAAATAATTTATCATATTTATTTTAATCAAAGTAATATTTTATCTGAGCACAAATTACATAAAAATAGTTAATAAAATACATAATAATATAAATTTATAACTTAACATTTTTTAAAAACAGCGTGCCATTATATGTTTTGCTTCTTTCTTTTTTTCTATAATTTTAAGTATATTTTACAAGAATTATTATATAGAAAATTGCAATTTAGCTCTCAATTCGAAACCATAGTATGATAAATAAAACAAAACTTGGGAGTCAATAGAAACTAACATTTATATTTAATTGTGTGTGTGTGATCCAACATTTCAATTCATATTTAATTTATTTATAATAGTATATACCTTTTGGCCTAAAGATTTTTAATTCTGACGTCAAATCAAATGCAATTAAATTTCATATCAAATTTCAAGTGCAACCACATAAAATTAGCTATTTTTAAGTGAAGCTAATTCCATTTAATTTTGAGTTTTTGATAACTAAAATTTTTATTTCTTTGAATAAAAGTATGTGTTTAATTTAAAATATGGATTTAATTAAAATTCGAATCATTTTTATTTGAAGAAGATTTAAAATATTGTTTGATAAGCAACAAAAACATTTCATTCTCTTTATGTAAAAAATATTTATCGAGTAAAATTATATATTTTTTCTTCATGAATGATTTTTCTTATTATAAGTGCTTTCTAAGTTAAAATTCCCTGTATTATACTAGAATTTTACCATAAAGTTGTATGTAATCTTATAGGATTTCAATTTATATACATCCAAAGTTCCAATAATAAAATTCATATACATCAATAATAAAATTCTTACTTTCATGAATACCGTTCAACATGTATAAATGAACACAATTTTAGAACACGTTTATGTGGTATTGTAAAAGAATATAGAATCCATAAATTTAGTCTTCGTACTGTATTTTTGTATATTTGATGCAAATTAATTTTAACTTCATAAAAGTTTATAAAAGTTCATAAAAGTTCATAAGTGTCTCTCAAAAATGGGAAGTTTAAAAGCATATAATCTAAATCATTTTTGGTGTCTTATATCATATTGGTGACAGGAAAAATCTTTTAGAAATAGTGATAATTTATTATATAATTAGCATAGAAGTACAGTTATATTTTTATTGATTATGTAAGATTTATCGACTTCATAAGTAAATGATACATAATCAATGAAAATATAAATTATATACCCTTTTACTGTCATCGTGATTAATTAAATAACAAATTTTATAACTTTAACTTATTAACATACTGTATTTAACATGTCTATCGAATATTTTAACTCAAAATCAGTTATTGATTAATTGAGGTATTGTTTAAAAAGTGTAGATTATAATAAAATTGTTGCGTTAGTAACTTTTAAGTCTCTTTTATTCCTTTAAAATACTTCATTTTCAAAGGTTTCCTTCTTTTTTGACAGGAATATGGTAGTAAATCAATATCGCCAAAATTTAATGAAATTATTGAATAAGACAATAGTGTAAGTTAAATATGACAATGCCATTTCACTTTTTTTACAGAAATCAGTTTCTTGTAAGAATTAACTCTACATTGTAACTTTAATAAATATGTATAATTTTAATTTGCGCTTAATTGTTTCCCATTTTTACTTAAATTGCAGTGCAGAATTATTTCAAGATATATATATATATATATATATATATATATATATATATATATATATATATATATATATATATATATATATATATATATATCTTTGTGTGTGTGTATGTATGCGTGTTAAACATATTTCATATTTGCGCATTAAATCAGAATGCTTAGCTTAAGGAATTACTTAATCTAATTTAATATTTTGCATTTACTTATCTAGAAAATACGGCACATGAAATATATTTCTTTGAATATTTTATATATTCCCCATTATTATTTCAAGAATAATGTTACTTAGCATGGAATTTTTTTTTCCATAATTTCAAAATGATGTTTCTAAAAATTCATACATTTATTTAAAAAAAAGAGCATTATGAGGCCCCGTCAGGGCGATCTACTTTGCTTCAATTACCAAGCATATCCCAGCAGCATACATATCCCTTAGTATTTGAAGAACCAAAATATAACATTGCCTTAGGGAAAGAAGAAGATGGCAACCTTCCGGTAACGGAAGCAATTCAGAACCCTTCTCATCACCTCTTACTGCTGAAGAGGAAGATTTGAGGCGGACGCTCAAAACACACGCAAAATAGCACTAACGATTTCACTTCTTTGCGTTTTATGTTGCACAATTTTTATGTGTTCATATTGCGTTGCTATGAAGGTCTGGGATGGATGAATATATTTTCAGTCAAGTGAATCTGCTTGTGTTTTATGGGCACTGACTTATTTCCAATGTGTCTCATATTTATTTCCATTTTAGAAAAATGGTTTAAAAAGATGATTTATTATATTTTTTCCAAAATCCATTTATTTGTACTAAACGAATAGAAAAATCTGAACAATATTCAATTAATTTAAGAGACATGTCACAATCAAATATAATATGCAATGTACAACTAATATAATATAATCTCTAACCGATGACTTCATAATCACTATATTCATGAATTAAATCTCAAGTTCAATCTGTGTTCAAAATTTTAGTCATGCCTAAGAAATAAACAAAGCTTTATAGAATTGATATAATACAATCACACACACACACAATTATAATAGTCTAAAATTAAAATTGCCAAAATTTATTAAAAATTTATGTATATTTTAAAGAAATATGTGTTAATTTTGAAGCATGTATTTATTTTTATTCATATCTAACAAAAAAATTGAGAAATGGGGAAAACAAATTTATGTTAAAGTATTTCAGTATCAACATTTATATCGAATATTTTAAATTATTATTTTGAATATTGGTTTATTTTCTGAGACATATAAACACTTCATTTGAAATCCGTGACATTGAGGCTGCTCATAAAAAAATCAAAATGAATTATAATTCCTAATTTTCAATAAAAATGAAATTGCGAAGATTAATGAGAAAATATCTTATCTCATCAATTAATTTCGGTATGCATTTCACCTGATATTAACAGAAATGAATGTATTCTTATTTAAATTTTTATCAACTTATCGTAAATATATTTATTATGAACAATCATCTGATATGTACATAAAAATAAGTCTTTAGTAAAAATGCTTTATACGAGTTCATATGATAATATAATATCTTCATAAAATATCTATATTTGATTTAATCATTTTTCTAACTATTAGCTAATATTTGTGTGATATAAAAATAAATAAATGCAAATCTCTATTTAATAATAGAAATTTAGAGAGAAATGTTTCTATTTACTAAATAGAAACATAGAGACAGAGAAAGATAGTAGAAAATATAAGTAAAACTGAAATTTTTATTTAAGAATTTCTGCGCTTTTTCATATGCCAATCTTTTCTACATTTAAATTCCGTTGAGGGAAATAATATTTTGAATTTTTTTTTTTAACAAAATAATCACAAGTAAGTTTTGTATCACAATATTATTATATATTTAAATTTATGCTTTTTACATTTGAATAGTCTCAATCTTTCAATAAAATCAAGCATATATTGACATTTTCCGCAAAATTACTTTTGCATAGTTTCTTAGTAATAAATTATTCTTTCATTGTTTTTGAAAAAAGTCGTTCACAAATAGAAATACTGCAATTTATTTGCATATTTACAATTTTGTATGGTTTAACATGCACGTATTCATTTGAAATGTCTTTACATAAAATAAATGATTATTATTATTTAATTACTTTCCTTCGTATTATATTACCCTTTCTATCCTATCAAGATTATTTTCGGTACTAAAAATTCTTTGAATTCTATATGTTGGAATGAAATATTTCTTAGAAATTTAATTGAATTGCAGTATATTAATAAATTAAATATTTTGAGTTGTGAAATGTCTTAAGCAAATGAATTTTCCTCTAATCTCCATTCTTTTGGCATTTCTTTGCAATCAATTATGTAACCAATGATTTGTGTTCTCAATATATTAAATTATCATTGACATTTTTTGAAATATGATACTATTGCTGTTGATTGAATAATGAAACACATTTATGCTTTATTTACTCAATGAACTATTTTAAATTATTTATGAGATTATCATTAGAATATTTGGTGAAAGTGTGCTTTGGGTCTTGGTGCATTTTTAAAAAGTCGCCAACTAGCGCGTTTTTGCGTGATGCCTCGCGGAGTCGAATGCTCCGTGAGACACTACCCAAAAATGGCGTTTCTATGGTGACGAAACCGAAATCCGTGTTTTTAACGAATTTCACCGTTGATATGGCAGCGAAAACAAAAGCAAATTTTTTTTTTTACGAATTGTATAACAAAAAAATACACATATAAGTATGTAACAAAAAAGACAGGATGGCCACAAGGAGTGCATTTAAGATGAAATAGTCAGGGTTACCACGCTTTGCGTGTCTATCGTGCATTTGGCGAGAAAGGGGTACCCAAACTACATATTATCGGAATATTTTAAAACATTAAAATATTCTGTAAAAAATATATAACATACTTTTAATTTTCATTTATACATTTTTTCTATTTGTTTACTAGGAAATATAGTCATTTCTGTAATAAATATATGACATTCAATATTAATTTATTTTTAGATCTAATAAAGATGAAAGCATTTGAAATCCATTTTTGTACAGACTATTTGATAAATCATACCGTTTATTAAACGAAATATCAATTTGCCTCTTTAAATAATGAATATTCATCATAAGCACTAATTTTGAAATTTCAATACAACGTTTCACATATTCGAAAAGATTTTTTAGCTGATGATTTGTTAAAACTAGCTGCCTTAATTACATCGACAGAAATATAGGTCTTAAAATCCACTTGAAAAATCCTCTTCGTTGAAAATATACGATGGTCACTCTGAAATTTTTGAGATAAAACTAGGTTCTTAAAGTTATACTTACAAAATGTTAGGTGAGTTCAAAGTAGTCTCCTCCAGCATCAATGCACTTATGTAGACGAATATTCCACAACTTAAAAGCCTCAAGCCATTCATTTCTTGGAATAGATGAAAAAAAAGTCATTTATAGCCACATCAATGTCTTCTTCTGAATGATAACAACGTCCACGTAAGTTCGTTTTCGTATTAAAGAATAACCAAAAGCCGCACATAGGTAGATCAGGCGAATACGGTGGACGTTTGATCACTTTAATTAGTTTTTGTTTAAGAAACTCAACTGTTAATCGGGCTGTATGTGAAGATGCATTGTCATTGTGAAGCATTAGTCCCTAACATTCAGTTCTTGTAGAATTTCTGGAAAACATTTAGTGGTATACCAGTTTGCTGTTGCCGTCTTCTGTCCTTCCAGCTTGATGGCTTTGACTTATCCCGTAATTTTGAAGAAAACGGTGTACATCAATTTTTTCAGGGAGCGTTGTTTTTTCACCATTGTCGGCGTGGGATCATCTTCAAAGACCCATACTTTTCTTCCTTGACGTGTTGGAACGTCAAAAAATGGTATGTACGTTTCAACACCTGTTTCAACTTTAGGAATTATACGATGGCCACGATCATTTATCAATTTAAGAGTTTCTTTACTCATTATGACACGCTCTTCTTTTTGGTGCTCAGTTAGATTTTGGGGAACCCAACGGCAAACTACTTTTACATATGTAATTCTTCATAAATGATTTTGTGTATGGCTGCGGATCCAGTTCCTTCTGCATCATTTGATAGGTACAGCGATTATCATCCATTAACATTTTTCGTATGGCAGACACATTATCTGGGATTACTGCCAACGATGGCCTTCCCGTGTGTTCTTCATTCTGAAGAAAATTGCGCCCTCTTCTAAATTCTCTAAACCATCTGAATACAGTAGCATGAGCTGGAGATTCATCATCAAATGCTAATTGCAACCTTTGAACGCATTCCTCTTGATTTAATCTTGTTTTAAAATCATAGAAAATCATAGCGCAAAAATATTCTCGTGTCAACTCCATTTTCTCTTCTGTTTAAAATTTATTCTAAGCTAAACAAGTTGAAGTAAGTAAGTAAAAAATCGACATCTGTATAAAAATACTTTATATTTTAAAATTACACCGTTATTTTTATTTTGTAAATTCTCGTCTGCGCGTATCTCCAAAATTTCAAAGTAACTCTCGTATATGTTCCGATTTATAAAACTATGTTTGATGAAAACGAATTTTCAACCTCGTATTGAACTAAATTTTAAAGGAAAATAATCAGATTTTTCTAAATTATATATATATATATATATATATATATATATATATATATATATATATAATTTACTTTATACAATTTAACAATGTTATTGTGAAGAAAACAAAATCCAATTATGGAACCAATATCTTTCACAGAAAATATTAATTAATTTAGTTTAATTAAAATAACTAATACATAAATTGTAATATTTATTCTGAAATTTTTATGTATATATAAATAGAGTTTTTTCTTAAATTTAACCTTTATCAATACATAACATAATATAAAATGTAAACGCTAGTAGTAACCAACATAAAACATATTTTTTTTAATTTATTCATTTTGATTTCTAAAAACGATTTAATGAAAAATAAAATTTATCTTAAAGGATATTTAATGTTCTAAAATTATTTTACTTGTCTTATCAAAGGAACTTATTTTCCTACGAGCAGTTTTTAAAGTAGTCTCACTTAATAAAACATTTCATGTACATTCGTGTCCATAAATTAAGGATAATACAAAATCATGTAACGGTAAAGACATGAGCAAAACAAACGTGACTTATTTGTAAAGTCTATTTATTAAACAAAAGTTAAAGAGCGAAAAATGCTATATATTTGATATCATTAATATAAATTCGATTTTTACACCCTGGAGCAATTTTTATTAAAATTTTACTCCCTGGAGCAAATTTAAAAAAAAACCCTATTTATAAAAAACCAAAATAACATGCTTGGTATGATGGTTAATACATAGTACACTCCCCCAGACGATACAATACAGGCCCTACAACGCCTGTGCATGCTGGGTGTCAAATTATAAATCTGATCTTGGGGAATTTTAGACCATTCATCAAACAATGCTCTTCAAATTTCCGGTAGTCATGTGGCAGGGGGTTGACGGGCTGCAATTCATCCGTTAAGCATGTCCAACACATATTCTATTGGATTCAAGTCTGGCGAGTATGCTGGCCAGTTCATACGGGTGATATCCTCCTATTGAACGCAATCGTCAACAATATTTACACGGTGAGGACGGGTGTTGTCATCCATAAACTGAAATTCTGCACCCATGGCGCCCCGAAACAAGCGCATATTTGTTCCAGAATGAGACAACCCGATAGATGTGGCCTTTCATGCTTACATTCTGAACATGCAGGTTAGTTCTGAAACCCAGAATAATTCCTCCCCAAACGAGCAATCCTTTACCTCCATAATGGTGCCGTACAATGGTGTTCTCTTGGTGGTAACGGGTACCTGGCTCTCTCCATTTGAAAGTCCAGTGAGAATCTGACTGAAAACTAAGCCTCTACTCGTCAGAAAACATCACACAAGACCACTGTTGCGGTGTCCATAATGCATGCTCTCTACTTCCGGCTAACTGCAAAATATCAATAATTGCGGTAAGCGGAACAAATCTGATAGGCCTCCGAGCATATAGACCAATGTGCCCTAAGCGTCTGAACATGGTCTGCCTTGAAATTGTCCTACCGGTTGCTGAAGAGAGCTGACGAGACAGATCTGATGCTGTGCTCTGTCTGTTTCTTTTGGCAGTAACAGCCAAATACGGGTCCTCATTGTCAGGGTTGTATCTCGGGGGCGAGCTGTGATGTAATGCCTACTCACATTACCATCAACTGTTGCCAAAACCTAGAGATGGCATGATACTCTGGGCGATTCCAAGCTCCTCGGATACTTCCGGCTTTGTACGTCCACATTCCTGACGCCAATTATATTACCACATAAAACATCATCCAAATGCTTCCTTTGTGCCATAACTATGCAGTTGAAGCCTGAAAGACTTTTGAAGCTCTTGTGAAAAGTTTTACTACTTTCCAACCACTCCTTATTTACCCCTGGCTTACCCTCTCCTCATTGTGACGTACTATCTGCGCCATCTGGTGGTTTCTTGTAGTTTTCAAATTATTCTTCAAACTGGATGTGATAATTATACATGTGAAATTTTTATTTTAGAGTTCAATTTCTGTGTGATTTTGAATTATCCTTAATTTATGAACATGACAATAGTTAAACAATCTAATGAGTATTTTAAGGCCAGTAACTGTAAGCTATTGAGTAAAATAGTTTTGAAAAATTTCAAGCAATTTTCATTCTGTTACATAGTTACAAAACTATAATACAAAATCTAAATCTATTTTTAAAGCTACTCTTTTAGCTTCAATATATATATATATATATATATATATATATATATATATATATATATATATATATATATATATATATATATATATATATATATATATATATATATATATAGGTTTTGTTTTCATTACAAGGTAATTTAACAATTTATATTTCGTAATTTAATTTACATAATATAACCTAAATTCAAACTTTCATTTTATAATTGTCAATTTTAATTATAAAATTCGATGTAAATTTTAAAATATATATTCAAATGTTGCTTCAAATTTTGAGGAATATTAATTTGTTATACAATTTACTACCCTATATAAGAAAGAGATTGTATGTACTTGTGAAATTAGATGCATACAATTTTTCACTAAGTAAAAATAGAAGGAATATTTCATAGGTGCGAGCCGAAAAGTTTCTCGTAAAATATCCCTAAGTTTTCTTGAAGTGATTACAATGAGAAATAATATCATAAAACTATATCCATAAACAAGCAAATAAAATCAGAAACTACTCAAACTTTTATTGTTCAATGAAAAGGAAATATTTCGAAAATGAAAGAAGTAAATTTTAGTTCTGCAAAATTCTTGCTCTTGTTGCTGAACTTGTGTTTCGATGTATTAATACTAAAATAAAAATAATATGTGTTGAGTCTATTCTTTGTATGGTTGAATGAGTTGTAGTTTATCAAAAACTAGAATATATTGATATCCATTAGTTATCCTTATTAATTCTTACCATCTTAAAAGCATTTGAAGGAGTTATACAATAAACACAGTTTATAAGCATTTAATAGCCAGAACATAAGCATTCAAGCATTAAGTGATAATGAATAATGAAGAAATGTTTTTTAACATCAATATAACACAATATAAGCATTATTTTCATTCAACACGCATTCATTGGATTTTAAATAAAATGCAGTTTTAAATTATTCAGTGCAAGAATGATACATTGAAGAAAATTTTTGATTGTTTATAAGTTTTTAATTTCCTTGTATTTTTATCATTCACTTCAGTATAGTTACATCAAGTGAGAATTTCATATGTTAAATTAATATGACGGAATGTTAAAAAATAAGTCTCATATATTATGAAATAAAACATTAAATGGGCATCATTCCACATATTTTAGTCAATATCTATACATACACACTCTAATCGTTATGCATTTCTTCTAGTAAGCAGATTAAACTGTTAAACGATGGGTTAGAGCTGGGTTTTCTGAAACGTAGTTCAAAAATAATATTTTAAGAAATACGATATTACAGTAAAATGTACAGTGCTTTTTGTTTAACTTTTCAAAAAACATATCTCTTAACTCTCATAGAACTTTTCTTCCTTATTAAGGAAGTAACAGAAGATTTTTAAAGTATGATGATCATACAATTATTTTAAGTTAAATCTTTTTTAGGATAATTACTTTTATTAAAAATTATTGATAGGAAAATTTAAATCTCTCTTATTAATAGTCAAGCTGTTAGAAGCAAAGTGTCAAGTATAAAACTGATGGATTTAATGTGTTCCTACAAATAAATGTTCGGCATAAAATTAAACTATTTTAAAACGTAATAATGGTTCTTAAATTTTAATGATAATATTTAATAGAATATCACTTTACATAGAATACTAACTTTAACAAAGAAACACGAAAACTTAACTTGCTCTAATAACATTGAAGAAGAAGAATTAAATATATATGTATACAAAATTGTAATATTTAAAATATATTATAAATTTTTTAGATCTATTCACATGTAACTATTATAATTTGTTTAAATTTTTTGTTTCCTGTGAGATAGCTTAGAATAATTTTATTTCTTGATTTTATTCAATCAATGTCCATTGCATGTATACTATTTTTAAATTTGAGACAATTGCTGTCCAAAAAAGTGCCTAATTTAAAAAAATATGGAACTTTTTTTACAATTTGTTTCATTCTCTAATGACCAATAATGAGTTATAATTTTAAAAATAGTGATTAATTAAATTTACGGGGCTGATTTTGATATTTTACAAGAATTCTCGCGTGCATATTTAGAGTAATTTCTTATTTGTAGTAAATATTTTTGGATACCTGAGCACAGTTATTTCAATTCTTAATTTGATCATGCATCATGGGCATCGTCTAAGCCTAGGTATTACAGAACTATATTTCATTGCGATTTTACTGAAGTACTATATTTAATTGAGAAGAGTACTTTTTAACTTGTAAGTTGTTTGGTAAAAGATGTTTACCATATATATATATATATATATATATATATATATATATATATATATATATATATATATATATATATATATATATATCCCATAATAACGTCACAAAAAATTTAGTCCAATATGGAGTAAATATACATTTAATTTGTTTTAATGGAAAGAAAGAATTCCTTAATATTTTAGATGAGTTTAATTTTTAAGCATATGATATTTTTATGCAATGTGAGCCATTTCGAATAATGTAATGAGAATATGATAAATCCATTAATACGTAATCATTAATAGTTTAAATGGAAAAATGTGTGGCATCAAGGAAAATGCATACCAAATGTTGGCTATTTTAGTAAAGAAATTTGAATCTATGGATTTTATTCACAGAAAAAGAAATGATAAATTCTTACTAAGTTGTGCTATAATTGATTACCTCTCTGAAAGAATTTTTTATCCTGTTCCAATCACCAACTCATCTCAGTTATATTATGCATGAAAAGTGAAGAAAAAATGTTGTCATTTGTGTGTAATCAATATGGTAAATATCAAATGGGGTCTTCTGCAATGACTAAAGATAAATTATGCTTAAAAGCAGAATATTTTGACATTAGTGAATTTAATTTCACATCGCAAAGAAAATTTATGTCAAATCTGTATTTATCTTGTCTTTTGGAAAATTAACATATATTTTTGCAGAACCTTTGCATTATTTAAAAAGCAAGGTGAGTAAAAATCCTAAGAAGTAGAGTAACTGTTGTTTGTACGCAATTAAGAAATAAAAAATACAGAAACATATTTTTGAAATTTATTTATTTCAGAAATATGTTTATAATTACATATATAAGAAAGATAATGTTTTATCAAACGTAACTGTAATCAGACAAGAAATTTATATTTATTTTTAAGAACGCACACACAAAATATATATCCTGGTTTTTAGTGTCATTTGATCATTTGTCTTGCAGGTAAAATGCAAGTAAGATATATGTAGAGAACTTACTTGTGTGTATGTGATGAATGATATTAAAAATGAAGTGGTATAATTATAATATAACTTGTAGTGTCATTTCTCATATTCCCAAATTAGTATGCTTATAACAAAAACATCTCCTATTATAAATTATTTCAATGATAATTTTATCGCTTCATACGAGAAATGCTTAAAAGTTCTGACTTTAAACTAATTATATTGTTTTGATAAACATTTAATAAAATATAAATATTTCCTTTAAATGGGAAGTGACAAATTTTAGGTATTTATTTTTCTTATATTTTGTATTTCATCAGTCTGAATTTATAACATGTCAAAAAATCATGATAATAAATATAAAATTATTTTTGAAATTTATAATTAATCAAGGGTAAAATCTTTCACATGCATGTAAATTATGCGCAAGAGTTGGAAAAAAATTCATCTAACTGTGGTTTTGCTAATGATAAAAATAACATTTTTATTCAAAGCAAAACAATTTATTTCTTGAAAACAATGAAAACACTCTTATCTTAATTGTCTTTGAAATGACAATTCTGTAATTATTGTCTGTTTTATTTCAAGAGTCCTGCAGCTTATCACTTTGAAATTCAAGCGAATAAGCGTATTTGATTCATGTTAAAATGCATTTTTAAGTGTCAAATAAGAATTTGTTGACTGTCCTGAATATTGTTACGAAGAGAAATCCAAGCGAAATTAAATAAACACTTCATAAATAACACGAAGACGTTGCACTTGACTACCTAATCATAGAATCTAATCATATAAGAAGACAAGTGTCAAAGTTAGTACTTAATTCTTTACGGAGAAAGAAAAGATAAAAAACAATATAAGACACAGATTGCATTTATTCATCCTCTTTATTTCAATACGCACTTCTCTGAGATTCCACTTAAGTAGTAGAGTACAATTATTTCGAATACTAGCCTTGTCATCTTTTTAAATCACAAACGTGAACTTATTTGTGCTATATTTTCTGAAATTACAATACTTATATATTTTTATTGTATTAGTAGAAGTTGATTTTGCTAAGGGGAAGTATCCACAAACAATATATAGGACAGGAATTTTATTATAATATATGAGTTTCTCACTCGCTCTCTAATAATCTTTAAAATCCAACATTATATACGACAAATGAGTTTTTGACTTTGATTTAAAAAGTAAGTAAAGTATCATTGCTTAATTTCTCTAGAAAAAAAATTGTAGCAACTATTACTAATTTTGGAATAATTTGAGCAAGGAAATAAACTCCAAGATGAATAAAATTACCTACCTTTTTCTAAAATCACTTTGGTTCTGAATAAGAAGAGTGCAATTTTCACAAAAAAAAGAACAAAAATTTTGTATTGTGATCAAACCATATATATAAATACTTTATATTTAAAAAAATAATGAAATAGGAAGGAATTTTTTTTTGAGGAAACAAGGGAAGTCTATTAAGATTTAAAGATAACAATATACATTTTTTTGCTTTTATTTTAATTTTGAAGGTATATTTGATAAAAATATATCCAAAATATATTCACGTATAATTAGGAATTTATATCAGATGCCTACAAGCAGGAATATATTTTTTAGAACATTAATCCATTTAAAGCATTATTATGTATTATAAATATAGATGTATATTCCAAGAGACAATTTGTTAAATTAGAATTTTTCTATCACACACATAAAATATAATTATGTTTTAAAAATAAACTCTGATATTTTACATGTAAGAAGTAAGTTGATTTATTTAAATGTAATATCCAACCTTTTTTGTTTTTATTGCCTTAGAAACTAAATAAATATTAAATTAATGTTTACTACAACAAAAATAAATCTTTTTAAGATTTTTGATAAGACATGTTGTCCTATATGGATGTAAAATTCGGTCTCTGATATCGTTTATTGATATTTGAAAGAATGGATTAAGGGTGATTTTTGGAAGTCAAACAAAACAACATTTATAGAATCACATTAAGAATCACACAGAAACATCATATAATCACCATGAATTATAAAAGATGGTGAATTTGTCATCCTTAGTGTAGCAAAAGTATCTCCTATTAGGCACCTGAACTACGCACATAGATATGATGACTCCTTTTCCTCCAAAATATATATATTTTTTTAAAATTTTGGTGGGAAAACGACGAAAAGTAGAACTCCCAACCATATGGTTGAACAAGATAGAAATGAGTCTAAGAATAACGGCAATGAAGCGATGTAGGGGTATTGCATGGTATCAAGGTTAGTAGGAAAGAGTTAGCTAGATAACTTTGCTCTGAAACAGGCTGCAATGTTAGCAAAGAATAATAAACTTATATTTGAATTTAGTATATCTTTTCACTGATCCACAAAAATTTTTTTAAACATTTTTTTCTTTACATAATCCGATAGTTTTCTATACCATTTAAATATTTGAAAAGAAGAAACATTCATTTCTATAGGATTTTTTTTAAGTTTAATGTCCTTCTTTATGATGTCCGTTGCAAGCGACCTATGCTCTAAAAATGATACTTTTATTAATAATTTATTATATTAAATATTCCTATATATATATATATATATATATATATCATTCTGTGAAAAATATTAGTGTCCAATATAAAATTTCATAATGCTAATATTATTAAATTTTAGAAGTATATTTTTCTCAAATATACCAAAATGAAATTTTTTATAACTAGTTATTTATCAAACCAACTAAATATTTTAATTTGTTCAAACAATTTTCAAGATGTTGTTATCACAAAATATTACATTAATTTATCATGCAAACATTTTGCAAGAAAAACCCAAAATTGAGAAAATTATCTACAACTGTGTATTTAATTCAATTACCTGATATTAACAGCACAAACTATGAAAAATTTGTTTTTTTTCCCACATATTTGTAATAGTAATCTCAAATAATGCAATGAGACCATCATATTTATCTAAATATTTTTTATAAACAAAAATGATAAATTTTCAGAAGTCAAAATTTGTCAGATTTTTAGTACACGATGAATATTAGATTTGTCTAAATTAACCTTGCTATATAAATATTTTTTGATATTTCATTCAATTAAAAAAAAAACTGATTGATATTTGATTAGACATTAATTTTTCTCTTTTATAACTGCTTTAGATTTAGTAATAAGAAAATCAAATTTATTCTTCTTGTGACTGGAATACCCCTCGATATTTTAAAGAGCGTTATATTTACTCAATTTTTATTTAATGTCTATAAACAAAAACACTGCGTACGATACTAATGAGCTCTGGAAAATTTCTTGGTAATATTTATTAAGCTTATCATCTATGTTAAAACCATAGTGTCAAAATATTTTATTAATTTTTACAAGAATTATTTAACATAAAGTACGCACATATTATTAAAACCATAAATATCGCATTATTAAACATATCCAAATAATACAGTATGATCATATGACGTATTTCACTTTTTTCCCCTGTAAAAAAGAAACAACCATGATAATTGGGGAAACTAGATAGCTTCACGCCAGTAAAACTAAAAAATTCTCTAAAAGTAAATTTTCGTCATATAAAAAGGAAATTTATCATATTCCATGTGAAGACAACAATTTTGTTTTTAATTTCATGTTGAACTTGTTGTTTTCTCTGTGTTTACAATTCTGAGTGCTTGAAACATGATACAAGTATAATTTTGCTGCTTAAGATCAAGCTCTTTCATTCTTAATTATCTAGCTGATATAGATAATCATTTTCCTTAACCTTCTATAAGATAGATTTTGCTTAAGATAAACGACCCCGATCTCCAAACTTTCTTCAAATATACCCAAATAATTATTTTAATAAACAATTCCAATGTCTCCCGACTCAGCATAATACAAAAACCTTGCAGGTACGATACTAAAATATTAAATATCTCCAGTTTTCTCAAATAACTTACAAACGTTTTCAGTTTTTAAGCACGCGAATGGAAATTTTATAGTGAATGCTATGAAAGCTAATTTACATAAAGATATATTAAAGATATTGTACATATTAGATTGATTTAAACTCATATCTGTACAAAAAGATATGGTTTAAATTTTTATCTAATGAAAAAGGAGCATATTTCTATCTAATGAAAAGAAGAAATGGTTACCTCAATACAACTTGCCTTCTAAAAAGAGGAGAGAATATTAGATACGAACATCGTTCTATTAGTAAATCATATTTTCTGAAAATAGATAATGAAAGTATAAGAGAAAAAAAAATTATGATTTCATTGACAAAAACATGGAAATGCTTTGATTTTGGTGTTTTAAGGAAACAGGTGAAATACAAGGCTTTGAAAAAAATATTAAATGGTGAATCTATTTGTTTAAATAAAGATATAAGTTTTATGCATTTCTCTTTTTTGATTTGTAGAAGATTTTGATAAAAAAATTTAAATATTTTCTGTCATATTTAAATTATAAATTGGTTCTTGTTGCAAAACAAGGTCTATAGTTTCATCACATAATTATAAAAAATAATACATTTTCCTCCTTTTTATTTAAAGATAAAATAAAACATCTATGAAATAAAACAGATTGAGACTGAAAAAAAAATAAATTACAGAAGTTACAGAATTTTTTTTCTACATAAAAAGTAAATTCTTGAAACTTTTATTTAATAAAATTATGCAATTAAGAATCAGTTTTAAGCAAGATATTAAACACGTGATTTGTTTTGACTTTTTCTTCATTTAAATTTATATTTTAAAACCACAGTTCTACTGAACATTATATATTGATATTTGTTTATGTAGGTTTTATGACTATAAGTATCAAACATTGGCTATAAAATAGCAAAAGTGTAAAATATTTTCATTTGATGCATGCACATTTCTATCCAGAGAATCTCATAATATGTCAAGATTTATAAAATTGGCTGATTTTCCCCACATAGATCAATTTAAAAAATGGAAATGCACCTTTATACGCAAAGAGTGAAAAATATATCATTGGTTAATATTTTAAGCATTTACTTTTCATTATGTTCTACTTTAAAATATTTATCTAAATGATTATTTGAAAATAAATTTAAACTTTTACATTGATAAAAATGATAATGATTTGTCCTACATCATTAATAAATTCTATTTTTAGCCCTTATTTATCATACATGACCAAAACTATAATATTTATTAATGTAAAATATCGGTGATTAAACAAAAAATTAAAAAATACCTTTTTCAAATATTTGATTAAAAAAAACATTATTGAATTTCACACACACATACATGTATATTTACATATGCATCTATGTACTACTTATATATAATTTAATCAATTATTAGAAGGTTAGAATGTGTTAATAATCCTTGCTTTATTAATATTTTGTTTCGCTGTTTCTTTTGACCGATATTAATTTAAGTCATAAATTAAATTTGACACTTAATTGATCTTAGTAACAAGGCATAACTGAATAAAAATTGTTGATAATGTTTGTGAATTTCATAAACATTTTAAATGAGAACAATTCATTGATAAATATAAATTTATGCTAATTGATCTAATGTAATGAAATAAATATTTAGATATTGTCAATATTAGTTAGTCTTTTAACATGTTATGTATGTGATGGATTCAGCTGGACATATTACGTGGAAATGTGAATGGTATAATCTAAACTGTAACTGCATTTTTATAATTTTTTTTATCATTATACTATAGTTAATGTATATATCTTCTGTTGAAAATCATAATGATTATGACTGGATTTTAATTTATAACTAGTTAAAACTATTAATGCATGAATTATAAGTGTAAGGAGTTGTTAAAATTGCTAAATGTTTTCTTTTTATTTTATAATTAAATAATTATTAAATTGATAACCACACACACACAATCTAGAATTTTGATTCTGTAGGATCTGATCAGGTGCATAAATCTGAAGAAAATGCTGGCTGATTAACAGAATATGACTTCTGTACAGTTACATAGAAGTCATATTCAGCGAAATCATAACTTTTAGTCTAATATTTAAAATAACAAAATATTCATTTTTAGTCTCTTTTTTAATATATGAAATCTTGAATATGCATTGTCATGAACTGAAATATCATATATTACCTTCAGACTTTAATACCCTTAAACCTTTCAAATTTAAAAATTTTATGGTATTTTGCTGAATGTTTCTTTGTTGTTTTGCTGTTATGAAAAAATATTTTTATTTATTTTGTTAAAATGTAAATGAAGATAAAAAATTTATGATATGATTATGCTCTATTATTCATTCAAAATAATAAGTTTTGTTAGTAAAATTATAAAAAAAAGTTTTATTATTTGGGAAAAAATGTTGGAGATATCAGAAAATGAGATTATATTAAAAGGCATTTTAATGTTTGAATAAAAACACCATTGCTTTGACAGAAAAGTTTTCAAGAGATTTTAAATTTTGAGGAAAACCTATTAATTTTTTCCAGGATTTGCAATTTAAGGTTTTTATCTTCTATTACTTTATTTTGATTCTTAGTTTCATTGATCTGATGATGTTTACTGTCAAATAATTTCTTTGTCTACTGTTGTGAGGAAATATTTAAAAACAAAGAAAATAATATTAAAAAAAGGATTTCTGATAACTAAAATTATTCCTTTAATTATTAAGTAAAATAAATACAATTATTTCTCAATTATAGAGAAAACAATACAGATTTTTTAATAAAAACAAATCAATATTTATTCAAGCATTTTTTATACTAAATTTCTTTGCATGGCAATAATATTTAAAAATCCCCTATAATATATAAGACAAACAAGAAAGTTCTTGCCATTTTCACGTTGCCATTGAATGCAGTGAGAAAAATTGTGCAAATATGTGTGTGGCGTGGTTGAATCACTGGTCAGTCATGAGTAGGAATATTAGTTTTTATAATGGCAGGTCCATTCCGAGCTTTTATCAATCGTAACTCGTACAGTAGCAAAGAAAAATAAGTGTGTCGAAGGAGATCGTTCAGTGTTGTTTTCTTTATGACTTCAAAGTGGAATTATCTTTTTCTGTATCAAGTCGCCGCATGTATCAAATGTTTAGGGATAGTGTTGTGATTGAACGTCCGGCAAGGGATGTGTTTTACAAATTCAGTTTGGGAGATTTGTCCCTCTGTGTTAAAGCTGGTGTCTGTTGAAAGAATGATTCTCTATGAGCTACTATCAAGTGGTTAAAATGTCACTACAGACCAATATTAGCAGCAGTTGCAATGCAACAGAAGGAGCCAGCGCTGGTAAATCGCAAGGATGTACTGTTCTTGGCCAATAAGGCAAGGCCGGATGTCTCTCAAGTGGCCAGGAATGTCTTGGTTGTGAAACTTTGTGACATCCATCTATCTCACTTGACATTATATCATTCCCTCTTCTTTTCCCCTGGAAATTCATCTTCGTAGGAAATCCTTCACCAACGAACCAGGCTTGAGTTAAGCACTCGCGCACTTTCTTGCTTCCAACAATCATGAATAATGCCGCAAGAGGATTGACTAAAGACATGTTGGCAGAAGGTGTGGATGCCGATGATGATTACTTCGATGACTAACAATATGCTACAATTTTATATAGATCATGTTCTCTTGGATCCTTGAAAAAATGCAAGATCTTTCTTGTTTATCTTTTACCCCATATAGCTGGAAAAAATATTATTATATTTAACGAAAAGTTTCACAAAATGTGCAGCATTTACTTTAATTATTTTTAAAAATCTAAACTAAGAATATTACTGAAGTATTTATAAAATAATTGAAAATAAACATATTTTTGTATATTTATTAGTAATTCCTCACCATTATACGGTATCGTGCATAAAGAAATTAAGATATTTGCATGTCCTTTACAAATATGTTACAAATGATAGTAAGTTTTGCTATTAAAGAGATCAGTAGCAAAATCTCAAAACCTAAATATTTATAGAAAATAACTTTAACTCTTACTTTTCAAGCGGATTATCATGAGTACTACATCTACAACATATATCAAATAATTCATTTTTTTAAGTTTTTAAACGTATGTAATATCCCAAAGTAAATTTTCAAGAATTATTTGAACATCTTCTTAGAAATGCATTAGTTTATTCATAATTATTAAATTTAACTGTGGACATAAGTATGAACGAATTCATATTCATTGCTCTATTTATTCTTTGTTCAACAATAATTATTCCGCGTTTTCTAATCTGATTACATTAACGTATCCTTTTTTTTCTGAGAATAATAAAATCAATATCTTTAGACATAAATTTATGTTC
This sequence comes from Latrodectus elegans, assembly GCA_030067965.1. Taxonomy (NCBI): domain Eukaryota; kingdom Metazoa; phylum Arthropoda; class Arachnida; order Araneae; family Theridiidae; genus Latrodectus; species Latrodectus elegans. The sequence continues at coordinate 17,963,227 of CM057817.1, read as the reverse complement.
TTATATTTCTACAAGAAAAATACTGCATTCTTTAGGAGTTAAACAAACAACATTATTTTTCATTTTAACAGTTCTGTCACTCACTTTAAAGTATTCATGTGCATACACAGATGATGCCTCTTAAAAAAATTCAAACTACAAAGTTTTATTCTCAAAAGGAAAAACATTTAAAAGTTTACGTCTCATTCAAAATCAGAAATTTCACCTTTTAAATCCTTAAAACGAAAAGTTTCTGTATAATAAGGCGTATTCAAATTGTAACGTATCGATTACATAAATATAATTAAGAGGAATATTGATAAGTAAATATCATGAATATCTATAGTAAAGAAAACTCACCAAATATCAAGAATGTCTTGATATTTGGTGAATCAAATATCAAGGTTGTCTACAGTAAAGAACGCTCACTAAATATCAAGAATGTCTTCATATTTGGTGAATCAAATATCAAGGATCTCTACAGTAAAGAACGCTCACTAAATATCAAAAAAGTCTTGATATTTGGTAAATCAAATATCAAGGATGTTTACAGTAAAGAAGTCTCACAATACAAAATAACTAAGCTTTTAAATGTTATGACATGAGTAATATTACTTGCATCTTATTTCATATGCTCTGACACTCCTTCACCAACTATGTAACCTGTATTTATTGAAACACTTAGAAATAGAACTTAATACTTGAACAAGAAGAATTGAAGAGAAATATGTCATTTTTTTCAAAATCCTTATCAAATGGATTCAAGGGAGATATGCATTGTGTAAAAGAAACTGAAAAATGAATCCAAATAGTAGGGTTTTAGCCAATTGTTTACAGTATTTTAAAATGTTATTAAAATGTGTGAAACATTTTTAAAGATCTATGAAAAATGTTTTGTTAAAAGTTAATATTTTAAAAAAAATTGGAATATTTTAGTTATTTGATAAGTTTTGCTATATGCAAGTAATGCAAAATACTTATATATTTCTTGTATTTCTATAATAAAATCATGAATTTAAATTTAAAACTCTGCAAATAATCTTTCATTAAGTCAATTTTTCATTCAATTAACAATTAAAAACTGTAGAAAGAAATATTTTCTACTCTTTTTTTAATAAAATATCTTTTTTTCCAACGGCATGCTCTTGGGTGACGAACCCTGTACCACAAAAAGGCAAGAAAAATTGCAACTTATTTTGCGTTACCCAGTCACACCTCTGAACCAAGTCACGGAGGCGAGTAGCGTTGTCAAAGCAATTGACATTGACACCAGCGAATTCCCCTGTACCTAACTCTAAGGAGCTTTACCAGTTTAATGGGAGCTGGTGGGACTTTTATTTAAAAATATATTAAAAAATGATATTATAAAGCCATACCACCACTACCTACCCTGTAACCATACCACCATTTATAGGGTGGGTCACATTCATACATCATCACTGAAGAAAGGACAGAGAAATGCAGAGAGAATAGAGATGGAAATTAACACTCGTAACCGAACTGGTATTCGTACCCGGTACCTACAGTTCAGGAGTCAGGAACGTTAACCACTCAGCCATCAAGATAAGAAAAGAAAACGCACATGATTTTGATTTTAAGGAAAAAAATATGATCTCTTGCTGAATTTAAAAAAAAAATCATCAGAGGTTAAATTTAATTCTTTTATTCAGATTATAGCTGAATATTTCTTGATTTAGCTTATTATTAATTAAAATAATCGTCATTAAACGCAATTATTTTCCTCAAATAATCGTCATTAATTTAAAATTTTTATAAATATCAGGAGAAAAGAAAACACAATAGAAAAAAATCGATATGGTTCCTTTCTCGTGAAAATAATAAAGTTATTAAGGTAATTAAATTACTGTTTACATAAATTAATTGAAGGAAATAATTAAATTCGCAATTAAACCAAAGCTCACTGAAATCAAAATTTATAAAGAGACCGACATCATGATTTCTCCAGGGCAAAAAGCACTTCACAAAACAGTTAATAACGTTAAAAAGAAACAATTAAATAAATCCATAAGATCAAAGCTTGAAAATCATTAAAAATTGCCTACAGAAACAAGCAATCGAAGGGAATTTCCTGTGAAGGAAATCTTTCCTTCATTTTCTATTTATTAATCTCATTTAAGTGACTCAAAACGTCAACTTTAAAATCGATGGCTTTAAGCAGGAGCAAATAAAGTGTACATGTATGAAATGAGACTAATTAACTCAATCATTAAAAGTGCGAATTGTTGTCACTTCTCAGTGCTTTAAACATTTTCATTTGTATGACTATAAAAGGTATTAATGGCTTTCTCAGCGGAGGCAACTTCTCGCCGCAAATTATATCCTCGCGGTCAAATATGTAGTTAATTACTTGAGTTGAGATTTTCTGCCGAACAGGGGTAGGCTCAAATTGTATATTAGTTTGGAAGCGCCTAATGACACTTTAAAGGTCACTCAGAATTTCAGAAGCAATTAGTAGGAGAAAGCAGAGTGTCTTCACATTTCTCTAAAATGAGTATCCTCGAGGGCGAGTTAATTTCCAATTATAGGACATTTAGAGATTCAACTTTTAACACGAGTACTAAATTCGTTTTCAACACGTCCTAAGCTTTTCATCAGCAGCACAGTGGATGACGAGTGTAACATGAAATAGAAATTTTCCTTTTAAGGCAGGGTGTGTGACCTCAAATTACTATTTTCACAGATTTGAATGATACCATTCATTTATGGACTTTAAAATAATCTTTAATTCTAAATCAGAAAGTATTAAATGGTTATAAAAATAACCCTTCCTTGTTCAGACATTAAGATACACAAATTGAGTTTACAAAATCTTTTAAAGAAAGCCTTAAAACGTATATTAATAAATGATGTGATGAATGGTTATTTCCTCTTCTCTACAGATTTATACATAATTCTCTTGGAAGGAGTAGTTAAATGCTATTAACGAAGGGAGATTCATAATGTCTATAAGAAAATATATAATATTGTAAATCTACTTGGAAAATAAGCATTTTTTAGATGCGAAGTGTGAAAAAGAAGAAATAGGCAGAACAGCACCTTAATTTCTAAATTATTGTTACTAGTCTAGAGATTCCCTAAATATGTCAGAGGTTATATTATGGTGTCAGTGTACATCACAACCTGTTCAACTAAACTATTTAATGATAATGTAATGTGGTTGACTGAAAATTTACTGTGTTCTAACTCAGTTGATTATTACTTCATATTTCATTTCCAAAGAAATAAATTTATAAAAACCAAAAAAAGAAAATTCTACTTTAACAAAGGGAATTATGATTTAACAATACTTTATTTTCTAAAATAACTGTCGTAAAACTCAAGTTTCTTTTGTTAATGTGTAGTGGGGATATGTAGTAAAAATATTGATTTATCAGTTTATAAGCATTTAAATCATTATTGTTTTAAGGAATATCATCTAATTATGAGATGTACATAAACATTAATATTTTTTCTAATTAATTTCCTTTTTTAAGCATTAGATCTTAGAAATAACATTTTTACACATTTTTCATATCTCTGCTACATAAAAGTTTTAATATATTATTACTATCGCTGCTATATAAAAATATCATTTTTAATCCAGAAAAAAAGGAATTTTCAATCCAGAAAATACTTATAGTAAGAGTGTTACTTAGTTGCAAGCATTTTATAAATATCTACATAAATGTGCAAGACTTCAAATCATTCCAGTTTTCTTATAGTTTTTGCATCTTAAAATATTTTTTTTTCTGTAATGGTATATACATGCTTCGTGAACATAACACAGGGCTTCAAATAATAACATAGACCAGAAGTGGGAATTTCAAATAATTTTCAAAACTTTATTTGAAAACTTATCTGATTTTATCACACCTACTTCTCCATATTAAACTCCTACACGGTTTATATAAGCATAAAATTACTATGCCTTATTTTGAATGATATTGTTCTGCTTTTTAAATTGTTTGTTATTTAGTTCATAGTTACTCTATTGCGTATCTTAAATTAATAGAGACAGTTCAATTTTAAGATTTTTTTTTAATATTTACATGCTTTCATATGCTCTTGAAGACTTTGAAACAGTTTTAAATTATTTAAGTTATGACAAAAAATACGAAAAACATTTAACATTTCTAAAAATAGAGTAAAATAAATTATTTAACTTCGAAAATTAAACATAAGGAAATATAAAAGTATAATCCATAATTTTAAACATTGGGTTGTTCAGAAAGTAATTTCGTTTTCCATGAAAATGAAAAACGTGTAATAAATAAATATGGTATTACATTGCATATTGTCCATTCTAGGCCAATAGCTTAAACCATCTTTCTGGTAGTAGCAGGATTTTACACTGATTGAGTGGTTAATTTTTACTAGCAAAAAGCCGATCCAGGTGGGAAAAACAAAATTACTTTTGGAACAACCAAATAGCAATACATTATAAATTTTAAGTTTCTAATTATATCATTAAAATTTTATTACTCTTGAGCATGAATAAGAGGGACAAATATACATCCTAGAATGTAATTATGATAATTGAATTAATCCTAAAGAAGAATAAAAATCTAACATTACATATATATTGCATAAAAAATTTTTATTGCAAGATATATACTTTTAAGTCGAAGGTCATTAAAAATTAAAAGTATAGTTGGGTTTGAATTTGATCTAACTTTTTCTGAACAAAATTAAAGAAATTGTTTATCGACGATTACTTTGCTTCTTCTTTATTTTTTACAAGCGTAGATTTGATATATTTTACTGGGAATTGATTTATATTCATATGAATTGCTAATGTAAAAAATACGTTTACAAAAACGTGTAGTCTTTAAGAATATAATTCAAATGTTAAGCACCAATTGATTGACATTAACATTAAAATATATTGATAAAATGTATTATGCAGTTGGAAAACAAGTATCTCTGTCAGCAAATCAAGCAACCAGAATTTAAATAGTTTACTAATTGATTAACGATGTAAAAACGAAAAAGAGGGATATTAATTTGTTTTAAATTTGAAAAAAACGCGTTAATTTTTGTTTATAAAGATACATAAATTAATTAACTTTCTTTCAGTTTTTTTAAATGTGTAAATGAAGCAAAATTCATTGTGTGGAACTTTGAAAAATTAAAAAAGAAAAATTGTTGACAAATTGATTTCTAATTTAACTGCAAGTGAAAGAATAAAAATAAATGTATTTGTTAGTAAAAATATTTCGAAAAAGCAATTTATTTCAATGTTTTTTTTAAGAGGATGATATAAAGATACCAAATACAATTGTTTTCCGCAAAATTCAAGCATGCATGATGTGCATAACTTGAGGAAATTATAATATTTTCGCGTAATTAATTTTTTAAAATATGTATTTTATCTCAAAAGTTTTTTTTGTAGTAAATACTTTTTATAAATACTAAGAATTTTTTACATAAAAATTTAATTTCTGTCATTATAATACAAAGTTTAAAACTTCTTATACTCATTTTATTTTTGTGTATACAAAATTTATAATAAAATATCGTATGGCTGGTTATATTTTAAAATGTATGAGAAACAAACAGGTGAACTAATTATAAGAAAAAGGATCAAACTGTCTTGAGGAAAAATTTGCTTATTATTTCTTAAATCATTTAATAAATAAGATTTAAAAATTAAATTAATTAGTAATTTATGAAATTGGATTTCTTAATTAATTTAAATTAGTATTTTATTATTTACTGAAATAATAATGTTACATTTATAGTATTACGTAATAAAACATACAAAATTTAAAAATTGATAATTCAAAAAATTATTGCAAATTTCATAATTTTATTCATAATTTTATTTAATAGTCAGCATTTTTAAATGTATATATTTAAAGAACCCTCTGTTATTTAATTATATATTATAAACACTGAGCTTTTATAAATTTAGTTAAAATATTTTGCATTTTTATCTCAATCTAAATTTTTGTATTTTTCTCTTTAAAAGTAGAACAGTCCATTAATTCCCTCACTCACTTTATTTAACTGACATAATTTAAGGCATTCATAAGCAATCTTTCTTACTTATTTATCATAATTCCTGTGTAAGTCTGCAAAAAATTTTATGCATATTATATTTGAAAGAAAATTTAAAATCCATTAATAAATATTCTCTGAGATGAATTTCTTCACTTCCCATTATAACTTCTCTTTAATTTATTATACTATCTTTATCATAGTATAAGTCATCGTTGACTGATAATATTATATCTGCTTTAAAAATAATTATACGCGATTTTTCAGAAGGATTTTCTGTATACATAATTTGCTTAAAATTAGACTATTCATCACCACGTCAATATAAAAATTAAAAACATTTTATATTTTGCTTGCTTTTTTTTGATTTTAAATATATGTATATACTTTAACAGATTTAATTTCATTTCTTTTTTATATTGCTTTTCACGCGTTCAAATGTTTAGGTATTTCAAATCAACATGTTTTACAGTAAAGTATTTTAATTCAACATGTTTTACTGTAAGGCATTTTAATTGAATTCCCTGAACTATCTAAACTCTAAGCATTAGATTTTTCCGAAATATCAATTTCTCACCTTTTTAAAATTCATAGCTAAGTATTATTATCGTTTCAAGCAATTTTTTTTTCAATTTTTCCTTTTTTTAATATGTTTTCATTGATAAAAAGCATTCTTAACTGAGGCACACCAACTTTACACAATTTCGTTTTGCTCCGGAATCAAATATTTTCCGTTCTAAGAATTAAAACTGATTTATACTGCATGCTGTTAAGCCAACATTGGCAATGTGAGTATTTAGAGCTTAATTATTTAAGTTTCTTATCTCTGTGGCAATGATATTTCCTATATAAATTGTTTTCCTAATTTCTTTCCAAAAGAAATGTTTGAAGTGAATAAATTGAAACAGGGTCTATTTCTGTAGCTAAAAATACAAGGACATTTAATTATTTTTATGCAAAAGTACTTCTGTTTATTATCCTATCTGTGCTTATGGCTATGAAACTGTAAATTAGAAAATGTCCAAAAAAAAAAAAAAAAAAAAAAAAACGATCAAAAACAAATAGAGGACTTCGAAAATATATCCTCTTTTTCAAGTCCTAAGTCGGAAAGTAAATTGCCAGAAGTAAAATATATGATATTGCATTTCCTGCACACGTGGAAGAGTTTGTTTTCTGGGTCAAGATTAAGATATTTCAAGTGTTCACTTATCAATCTTGATAACATCGTCTGCTGCATAAAAGTGAAAGAACTACTTGGTTGCCTGACACCAAACCAATCATGAAATGGGGGAGCACACTAAAATGAAACAATCCTAGGATTCACTTTTGCGTATATCTCCAAAGAAATCAGGGTACTAGATGTTAAGTTCATTAAAGTTAACTCTTCTTCCAATAAATCATCTTTTTCATTTCCCCCAAGACCAATCCCTCAGACCCCCATGATCCTATCTAGATAATGAAAAATTACAAGAAATTGTCAACATTCCCATCTAATTTGCCTACTTTGAGTAACCTTTTCGAAATACTGGTTGACCAAAATACCATTTTATCTAGTGTAGCTTTTCTTTACATACAAATCTGAATGGATCACTAGGTTTTTTAAACTGTACCAACTTTATAGTGGACACAAACTTGTGTTGAAAAACTGTCCATTCTTCTGACCATAATGAATACCTTGAAATGAATGAGCAGATATAGTCAACTCTTTCAAAAAATTACTTGTACTGAGTATGGAAATCATGCATTGTAGTTTAATCAAGAAAAGTCATTTTTAATATCAGCAAAAATTCAAATGACTTGCAAATCTGGTAGAAAAAAACACTTTATGCCTTTGAATTTACCCGGTGTCATTCAGATAAAAGTTATTTGAGAAAAATGATATGAACTTGGCAAGAATTTATTCCAAAATGAAGAGATTATACTGCTTAAGTAACGTTTTTAATGATCTTAGAAATACCCTCAATTGATGGAAAATATTATCGAAAGACTTCACAAATCTTTGTGATTAAAATGGGTCAGTAAAATTTGAAATGCTGAATATTTCTGCTAAAAACGTACGAGATCATACATATCTGCTCTTAAGAGCCTGCAAGATAAAGAAGTAGAATTCATAGGCCTATCAAATAATAATAACGTAATAAATAATAAGTGCAGACGCTGATTCTCACTTCTAATTTGACTTTGTGTTATACCGTTTAACCTTTAAACTATATAAGTCATTGAATTTGAAATGCTTTCAAAATGTTAACCAATTGTAATGTTTTCAAAATATTGTTTTGGCTTTAAAAGTGATTTAGGCTAAAACAGTTCTATAATTTTTATTATTTTTATTTTTAGTGAAGTGGTATTTTAAATGTAATGTATGCTATTAACGTTCTGTTAGAAAAAATAAACGTGAAATATTGACTTGAAGTTTATTGTAGATGCTGTCACAAAAAGTTGGCGATAAATAAATAAAACTGAAATATATGGAAACAAAAAAATAGGATGTTTAAAAATATAAGAAAAGTGCCGTGTAACGAAGTAAAGTGATGAGAATAAAAATATTTTAGATAAAAAAAAAAAAGAAGAAACGTTTTTCCTTTTCTTTTCTTTTTCTATCTCTCACTCTCTATCGTAAGGTTTTAGAACTGTTATTATAAAATAGTTAAAGAGAATTCTGCATAAGCTAAAAACTATAGTTTTTGCTTCTTTATTGTATCATTATTTCGCCTTGAATTTGTCAAATCATGATGCTACTTTAATGTTTAGTTGCAATTTATTTGAAAAGAAAAACCACAATTCCATTAGGAAACTCTTTTAAAAGAAATAACACAGGTAATATTTGAAGAAAATGTACACTGAGGTATATTAATCATAAAAGGGAAGGGTTAGGTATACTTATTGCAAAGGAAGAAGTTTGACATGTAGGCTTACTATTGAGTGTCTATTATATAATATTTTAATGTAAAAGGTAATCCAATAAATGTTTAAAATAAATGTACATCGAACGATATCTGCAAAATATTTAGAAATGAAAGGAAATAGCAAACTACAAGAAAACAGGAGAAATTGTAATATAAGCTATTGATGCATTTAGAAATATCGTAACAAAATAATCTTCTAAATAAAGTGTATTTTTCAAAATTAGTCTGAAAAAACATCACCGTAAATATTTTTGTAGTTGGCTAGATTTAAAATGTATCAAGTCTAAATCTCGATTTAAAATATTTCTAAATTTATATGTTAAGTATCCTACTCAAAATACAATCCAATTTATAAAAATATTATCTTTCTCCACACTTCTCCAACAATAATGCATTCTAAATTATTCATTTGCTTCGACTGTTTTAAAAAGTTGGCAGCTGTTCCCATTTCAAGATTTTTATGAGATAAAAATTATGATGCATGTACACATATCCTTTTTTTTTATTCGAAGTTGAAAGAAAGCTTCTAAAATTACCCACTAATCCATTTATGCAACTGCATTATTGTATTTATATTCCTACATAATAAGTGATTGCTTTTTATTTGTTGTATATAATTAATATATTTAAGTACATAATGTTTAATACTCACAAAATTAGTGAAAAACAAATAGAATATTTAAATTGTGCTTCTCCTTTTTTTTTAATTCCTAAAGGAATTTATTATCTTAAATATGGCTTTACATGCCCTATTTATTCAAATTTTTTCAATTAATGATTATTATATATTAAGTTTTAACAATAATAAACATTTAATAACTAAAATTTCTTATTTTTCTTATTGAAAGCGGAATATGAGCTAGCTGCAAACTTGAGAGATTATTTTAGTGTCAGAAATATTTTACCTTAGAGTGTTGAGTTCTATGAGCCACAATAACCATTTTCAAGCTTAAAATATACATTGAAGCAATGCTTTTTGACAATCTCACATGTTGCTTTTTGGAAATTGCCACAATAGTGTATCTAATTCTTCACTTTAAGGAAAACTGCTTTTTCTTTAATAAATTCATCTTAATTATTTGCATTTTATACAATAACTTTATTACTACTAAAAATTGCAAGTTCATTGCCTTAAAATAGTTTTTCTCCTTAAGATATCTATATACAGATTTATATAGCGTAGTAAATGCTTAAAAAAATAAACACATTTTTCAATTTAACCTAGAAGTTAAATGTTTCTAAGTTATTTCATGAGTGAAATATGCACTATATTACTGATTAAATAACAAATTATGAAACAATGAATAATAAGCGTGATCCGTTATTTCTATTTTCCAACAAAAGTTCCAAGTAAAAAACAGATGTTATATTAGTTTTTTTTATTTAATTAGTTTTTCCTTAAGATATCTTACAGATTTAATATGATAAATGATTAAAAAAGAAAATAAGTGTATTTTTCAATTTAATCGAAAAGTTAAATGTTCTTGAATTATTTCATGAAATGAAATATGCATTATATTACTGATTAAATAACAAATTATAAAACAATAAATAATAAGCGTGATCCGTTATTTCTGTTTTCTAACAAAAGTTCCAAGTAAAGAACAGATATTATATTCTCCGTTTTACTGAAAATTCATTGCAATACTAATACTTTTCATTAACTAAAGTAATTGACTTGAAACCAAAAGTTGGGTTACCCGAGCTGATAATGATCCATCATCACTGAAAACTATTCAAAATTATTCAAACTAATAGAGCTGTTAAGAAGCGGAAAAATAAGTGAGCTATTTTTAAAAGTACCTGAAACCAAAGACAGGTATTTGAAGAGATGTATTCTCAGTGGAAAAGAAACCATCAAAAACTATTGTTTTCTGAAGAAATTATCTTTGGAGTAGCTTAATAATGTTCTCATGTACATTGAATGTTATCTTTTGATATGTTTTGTTAAATATAAACCCATTATGTTTAATGACATTATAAATTAATTAAAGTTGTTACATAAAGGCAATATTCTTTGCTTAATCAGTGTTAATTCTCTCTTTACTTTTCAGGAAACTAGTTTTTATGAAACATTTTCATACACTGGAAATACATACCAAAACTGTTCACCATTCTATGCAATTAGTTTTTTTCTTTCTTTTTTTTCGGATGTATTACATTTATTACAGTAATTCTTTTCTAACCGAAGTGTTTTGTATCATTTATGATGCAGCTTTTCGTGAGATATTTATTTCCTCTTTATTTTTTCACTAACAACTTATCTTCTGCATTATTTGCTCTACACTATGACTTTTTCTTTCGTAAAAACATTCTCTGGCACTATTCAGTTATTTACGTCGAAATTATCAAGAAATATATATTGATGCTTATATAAATATTTACCAAGCACAATAACTGGGCCACAAAAAAAGATATTGGTATATGGTATTGCAATAATTACTGGTTTTTTTTGTAATTTTAAGTGACTGTGAACTTAGATTTGATAAGTTACTTTAAATTCTATACGTAACTATGTAGTGTTGTACATAATTTAAAGAAAACTATTGTATAAATAATATTGAAAAAATAACTTGCAAATATGGGAATATTTCAAATGTTACAGAGATATGTTATGAGATTACCCTGGAATACTTTTGAATATGAAGATACAAACTGTTGTTGGTAATTTATAGAAAACATAATACTAAATAACCACTTTAAAAGAAGTAACAGAAGCATTAATTTCAGCATATTTCACGTGTTTGCTTTCCGCATTACATCAAAAAAAATATTTGTTTTGCATAGAATGTGGAGAATGATGTTTGTATTATTAATTAAATTTTAATATCAACTTAAAATGGAATTTTGATGGAATTTATACAAAAAATGATCAAAATATGATATTTTTATTCTTTATCTAGTTTTAAAAATCTTTAAAATCCCATAATTCTAAATGTTAATCAATGAAATTTAATTTATTTCAAAAGGAAAAAAATATTTATATTTTACTGTAAAAATTTCATTTTCTGACTTTTAAAGTGAATACCAGTTTTATATTCCAAAAATACAATACTACAGTTATCTAGTCTTTTTATTAATATTATTCAATCATGCTTGTGCTGTTTCTTCATATATAGAAATAGAACTATCGAAGAATTGCTTATCGAAAACTTATATATAAAGTTACTTATTGTTAACGAGAACCATTTTATACCTTTTAAATCAGCAGGAATAGATGGAATTGTACCAGCTCTGCTTATTGAGGGTTCCAGTGCATTGCTCCAATTCTCTGTAGAATTTTTAGGGCAAATATAGCCTTCGGGCATATACCTATTGCTTGTAGACATACAAAAAAAATTTTTATTCCTAAAATAAGGAAAGATAATTACTATGAAGCAAAATCTTTTAGACCTATCAGATTAACATCTTTTCTCCTAAAGGCAATTGAAAAGCTCATAGACAGATATATTAAAGAAGTCCATTTAGTGGAAAAACCACTTTCTGACTCTTAATATGCATATCAACCTGGTAGATCCACTGAAAGTGCCATCTACAGCATATCCTTCATTTTGGAGAAGAACTTTAAGGCTGAGGAACTTGCTTTAGCTGTTTTCTTAGATATTGAAGGTGCCTTTGATAAAGTACTCATTGAAACTATTTTAAAATCTCTTGATAAAAAGGGAGTTAATGACACAATCTGTTCTTGGATAGAAAATCTGCTCGATTTGTCAGTGCCTCATTTTTAGGTGAAAACATGATGATCCAAGCCAAAGTTGGTTGTCCACAGGGAGTGGCTCTTTAACCCCTCTTATAGTGCTGTGTTGTAGATTCCCTTTTAGAGGTGTTAAAAAAACCAGGCATAACCACCATTGGATATGCAGATGATTTAGTTATAATCGTCAGAGGTAAGTTTGATGAAACAATCTCTAGCATGATGTTCAACACCCTCAAACAAGTTGAGACTTGGTGTAAAAAAGAAGGACTTTCTGTAAATCCTCAAAAAATCATTATGGTTGCCTTCACAAAGAAAAGGAATCTTAATCTGAAAAAGATTACTTTTTTTGGTCAAGAGTTAACTTGCTCCAAAAAAGTTAAATTCTTAGGAATATTTTTTGACATGAACTTAAGTTGGAACAAGCACTTAAACTTTTGTATTGAAAGAGCAAAAAAGGCTTTTTGGTCATGTTGAAATGCATTTGGAAGAAATTGGGGCTTAAATCCCAAAGTTATTCATTGGATTACCTATGGATCAGTGGTCTGGTGGCCTAAAATCAAAAATGAAACTGCTAAAGCAGAATTAACAAAATTACAAAGGATACTTTGTGTAGCTATCTCTGGGTGTATTCGAACAACTCCCACATCTACACTGGAACTTCCGCTTGGTATGCATCCTTTTTATATGCGTAATGCAGCAGAAGGAATACTTAGCATGAAGAGGCTTAAAAATACAGGTCAGTGGAAGGACTACTCTGGGTTTTTATCCTGGGGAAACCTCAATACTGACGTAAATAGTCATCATTTTATAAATATGCCTACAGATTACACGATGGTTATGTATACTTTTGATAAGCCTTATACAATCAAATTTCCCTTGAGAGAAGACTGGAATAATGTTGCCATCAGTGAAAGCTGTATTTACTGGTGTACTGATTGCTCAAAAATGAATTCCAACACTGGGGCTGGTATTTGTTGTCCTGTTGATGGCACAGAGCTATCATTCCCTTTGGGTAAATATACAACTGTATTTCAAGCAGAAGTCTTTGTCATTCTCATGTGCAGTAGAATATGCTTGGACAGAAACTATTCTTGTAAAAGAATAATTATCTGCTTTGACAGAGAGTCAAGCTGCATTACTAGCTCTTCAGAAGTCTACTGTAGCTTCTGTTCTTGCCTGGGAATGTTATCTCACTCTATGCAAATTAGTTAATAATAATCCCATCACTTCAATGTGGGTGCCTGGGCACTCTGGTGTTCCTGGCAATGAATTCAGATGAAATGGCAAGGAATGGATCAACAGCAGACTTTTTTGTTCATGAACCAGCTCTAGGTATTTCTAAAGAATTGATCAGAAAGAATGTCTTTGATATCTTCAGAAAATTACAGTTTATGAATTGGTGCAATGCCAATGATCAAAGACAAGCAAGGCTATTAAATAGCACGTGCCCTTAGTAAAAGGCAAAAAGAATTATTAAAGCTCAATAGAAGCAGTCTAAGGAAAGCAGTGGGACTACTTACAAGACACTGCTATCTTAAAAGACATCTCACCATAAAGGGAGATTCAGTTGATTCCACTTATAGAGGTTGTCATTATATGGAAGAAGCTTCAATACACGTCTTATGTGAATGTGAAACCTTTTCTGCACATAGATTTGAACACCTGGGTCATCACTTGATTGAACCTTGGATGTTGCAGGAAATTCCTGTAAAATGTCTACTGAATTTTGCTTCAGCCACTGGTCTCTTCAAATAGGGATTTCTGAAGGCTATTGTACAATAGACTTATGATCGTGGTGCTAGGTTCTTTTGAAACTACCCTATCTTAAATCTAATCTAATCTATAAATAATATTATTCATTTGCCTCTATTTAAAAATGAATATATGCAAAAAAAGATGAGGACCTGAAACAATTTCTTTAAATATACATTTCTCTATCTGAAGTATCACGTACTTATATTTATATGGATATTGATATTTGACTGAAAATGATTCAATTTATTAAAATGTTTCGTTTAATACATTTAATAAAGCAATTTCTTTAAGAGAATGTTAGGTTTATCTAAAATCATTAAAGTTATACTAAAATGTATTGTTACGAATTTTTGTATGAAGTTGTTAGGAAAATTTCATTAATAAAGACATAAAACTTTCATTGTTATCTAATTTAGAAATAAACATATTTAACAGTCATTTTAAAAGTATCCTATATCAAACATAATTTAGAATAAATAAATAAATCAAATTGTCAACTTACAAAATATTATTTATATAACTATAACTATTCCTGTTTTATACTTTATTTTTTGTAAATTTATTAAACATATATATATATATATATATATATATATATATATATATATATATATATATATATATATATATATATATATATATATATATATATATTATATATATATATATATATATATTATATATATATATATATATATATATATATATATATATATATATATATATATATATATATATATATATATATATATATATATATATATATAATATATATATATATATATATATATATATATATATATATATATATATATATATATATATATATATATATATATATATATATATATATATATATATATATATATATATATATATATATATATATATATATATATATATATATATACATATATATATATATATATATATATATATATATATATATATATATATATATATATATATATATATATATATATATATATATATATATATATATATATATATATATATATATATATATATATATATATATATATATATATATATTAAGTTTTTCTTACAAGTGTCTTCAATAAAAATACATTTAAAAGAATTCAAATTAATATAAATTCAACATACTTGATTATGATAATTTTTATCATGAAATTTAAGCAAAACACAAGTTTAGTTTAGAATATCTTACCCAAATTTCAATACTTAAATGAAAAGAGGAACTCTGCTTTCTGCGAAAATGTAGCAGCACCATTTGAGGCGAATACTTCTAATGACTCCTTCAACGTATCGTAGTTAGTGCTAGCATCTAAACAAACGAGTATGGGAAGATACAGAATACTGAATTGTCTTGAAATTCTTCTTTTACAAAACTGCAACTTTGGAAATGAATTTGTTAGATAATGAGTTTCCTTATTCAGATTGTGAAAAGATAAGGCGCCTAAGATTTTAATGAAGAGTATATTTAATGATAAGGATAGAATCATGATAATTATTGTAAGAGAATCACTGTTCTCGTGGTTGCAATTTATATCCTCCCTAATATATATGTAACTGCTATAAAATAAAATTAATAATTGCGTAATACTTCATATTTGTGTGAAATAAATATATTTAGGAAAATTCAAAAATAGAGATATTTTCCATTAGATTGTCATTTTCACTCCCATCTAAAAGTGAAATCAATTTAAAATAATCAAAAACTTCTTTACAGTTATGAAACCAAAAACATTTCATAACAGTCAAGAAGTTTTTGATGTTAGATAAGGAATACTTATTTTAAAGTAACTATTTTTACTCATCTCAAAATCGTAGATATAGAAGAGTAAGCAGCTTAGCTACAAAAAATTGATAAGGAAGTCATCTTTAAAAGAAGAAAACAGGGAAAAACATGTTTGCTGTACATTTTGTTTCAGAAATGGTCACTAATGTTTTTATCTCCCAGGTTACTCTCACTCGCATGAAACAAAGTCTTCCCAGAATTTAAGAGAAAGGTTGGGAACTCTAAAATATTTCAATTCTTTGGCTTTTTCCTACTGATGGGATAGGCTCAAATAAACATTTTTTTTAACCTCTTTGAATTCTTTGGACTGAAGTTTAAAAACAATCATACGGAATCGTCGACTTCAAACCTTGATGAATGCTCAATCCGTATTATTTGAGGTTCTCTCGGAGCGAATAAAATTACAACGGCTGATGAAAATGGTTGAAGGGAATCTGGAAGCTTTTTCCAATTTTTTATTTAGTTTCTAATCCAAGAAAGAGTTTAAGAGTTTATTTTAAATTTTTTTGGCTGTGTGTGAATCGTTTTTAAAAATATCAACTTGGTTTTCTGTCATTTTAAAGAAGGAAAATAAAATATTCCACTTTTACAAAAAATCAATTACAGAATAAAGGTACACATTAAGAGCCCTTAATTTGTAATATAGGATACATTACATGAATCAATTAACTAGCTAATTATTGATAAATGATATATTTGAAATTTGCAATGAATTTTACAGAGAAAATTTTAAAAGCTGTGAATTACATTTAGTTTAATACATTTATATTTTTGTATTATATGTGAAAACACTATAATATACTATGATATTATAACTGAGAAATCCATATTTTACTTTTAAATTTTTAAATAACACATACTCAATTTTGCAATTTCTAATTCATTACTGCTTACATATTTTTTGAACAGTAGTATTTTAAAAAAAATTAGATTTTTTCTTAAATTAATATATTTATTTGTTAATTTGCTAAATTAAATAAATTAAAAAATAAAAATATATAAATTTTGACTAATACATAAAATTGTTTAATTACATAATTTTAAGTACATGAGCGAAAATTTATTTCTTTTAATTTATGTAATTTAAAATCCTAACAAATATGCATGTTTAAATTAACGTTTTATTATAATTTTACTAAGAAATGAATGATGGTATTTTATTTTGTGTATCATGAAGATCATTTTATAAATACCATTGATAATCATCATATATTTATGATATTAATCTTTGGTACTTGATAAATAACCCTGAAATTTTTAAAGTAGAATATAGCTTTTTTACATAAGTTATTAACATTAGAATGTTAAAAATATAAAAATATGCAACGTATGTTTAAACGAATTGGGGCAAAATTTTAGTATATATATATATATATATATATATATATATATATATATATACAATAAAATAAATTCCTCCTTAATTTTCAATGCATAAAACCTTATTAACTCTTATACTTTTGCTTTTCATTCGGAAACATTTAAATATTGAACTTATAAATATTATTTAATATATATATATATATATATATATATATATATATATATATATATATATATATATATATATATATATATATATATATACATATGTATATATATATATATATATTAAATAATATTTATAATTTCAATATTTAAATGTTTCCGAATGAAAAGCAAAAGTATAAGAGTTAATAAGGTTTTATGCATTGACAATTAAGGAGGAATTTATTTTATTCCCCCCCCCTTACTATTATATTCTCAGTCATTACAGTAAGATGTGTAAGGATGACTCAAATATAGTAGGTTAAAATTTTGTATAAGTTACTGAAGATAAAATTTTTTATATAAAATTATTAAATAATTTTATCTTCAGTAACTTACAAAATTTGTGATTATAATTAGAACTATAAATTATTTCAAAAGCCTAAATAAAATAGAATTTTCTGAGAACTTATAATATTTTTTGAAAGATTATATATATATATATATACATATACATATATATATATAATATATTATATATATATATATATATATATATATATATATATATATATATATATATATATATATATATATATATATATATATTATATATATATATATATATATATATATATATATATATATATATATATATATATATACTGTAAAAGATCTGGTATTATATTGTGTTCTGTACTATCTTAAATCATTTTTTGCACAGTACATTAAAACGCACAGTATTTGATTAAGACAACCTAATTAATTTTAATAATTGGAAATTGAATTTAACTCAACTATAGCATAAAATTTTTAATATATTTGAAGTATGTTTTATGCCTTTATCATTAAAAAGATCAAAAAATTCTGTATATTGAAAGACATGCATTATATTGAAAGAAATGAAATTCTGTTAAGTATTTAACAACATTTTAGAGAAGTTTAATCATATAATTTATCAAGTGATTAAAATTAATTTCATATATAACTCCAATATTTTATTCTGATTTCTCAAAATTATATTTGTTGGCAAATGTTAGGAAAATATTCACTGATATCAGACTTCATGTATTAGAAGACTATAATTTCTTTGCAAAAGTAATGGTAAGTAAATCCAACTTTTTGCCTATCTATTTTACAACAGGACTTAGCTAACGAAGAAAACTACCATTGCCACTTTACGATTTGACTAGAGGCAAATCTAATATTAAATAAATACCACAGAGCAAGAAAAAATACTAGGAAATAAATCGATACAATCTGAAGTTGTTAGTAGATAGTTTTGTGCAAGTCCTCCAAAACTGGATCAATACATTCTTTATTCCTTATGTACAGTTCTTTCGTCTTTATGTGTGACTTCGAATTTCGGATTCTTTCACTATGGAGAAACAGATTTGAAGGAGAGTAGACCCCGGGGCAAGGGTGATAACATCAGAAGAATGGATTATGTATGAATGAGGAGGAGAATAGGGGAATAAAGTGAAGAAAAAGTACAAGCATGAAAGGAGCAAATCTATTGAAAGAAGAGAAACATTACTACTGATTTTACCAGAGCAAACGTGAAACACATCGCCAGATCGAGGCTTAACATATGAATTCATTCATTTGGCGTTCAGTAAAATGACTTTAAGAATATTTTATGCCAAATTCATGAAAACATAAAAGTGGAATATCGAAAAAATACGAAGAAATGAAATTTTATTGCTTGCGGAAGCAATAAAATAAATCTATATTTGCTACAAGCCTTCAACGCAAGGAATAGTTGTTCCACCTCTGTACAGTAAATAAATGATCACCCCAAAATTGATGAAATATTAGAGAACCTAATTCTCTCTCTCAATTTGCATTATTAATCAAATTAGTGGGTATGTGTGTGCGTTTTTGAAATAAAATAGATTTCATAAATTCAAATGTCTCTATATAGAACTTTCCTCACCTAGAATTGAATTATGCCTAGAAAGAGAGAAATGAATTAAACCAATTTAGAAGTCTCTACCAACAGAAATATATCAAATTAAATATTTTATCATTACAATTAGCTTATACTTCTTACCTCATTAAATAAGAAAATTCCCAAGGTAGGATGAGCAATACGTTATGTAAAATTCAATCAGTATATTTTGGTTTATTCGACGTTGAAAATGTCATGTCATTACATTAAAGAAAAATAGGGGTAAGGACAAACAGAGCAGTCATTGGCACAAGGAATGAGACACATTTATTTGCTCAGTTATTGAAATTGAGAGAAAATTACTCATCCTAGTCAGCAATTATGTCTACAAAAGTAAGATGCTGTTATTAATTCAATGTCATTTAATAAACTTGATAAGTTTAGATGATATCAATGGAGCACTAATAGATATAATGAAATAATGTCACTGGAGTTAAAAGTCTTAAATTGAGTTTTTAATACATTCATTAATTCTCCACATTTCAAAATTTGTAGTTTTGCCAATACTAGTATTATTACTGCTCACGGTAAATTTTAATGAAATTTAAATTTAGAAACATTTTCTTTATCAATGAATCTCATTTTTAGAGTTTCGGTGTAGGTATTAAAACTTTAACTTGTTAACTTCAATATTTATTATTTAATAGCACACTAATTTAAAACAAGCTATGGAAGTTAGCAAATGGTAAATAGAAACCCACATTCACCTTTATTTTTAAATAAATGCATTGTCAATTTTATTACTCTGTTATTATTTACGTTTTTGATATTTTAAATATTTTGGCTCTCTTTATTGTGTAATACTGTAGAAATGATAATAATATTCAATACAAATGTCAGTTTATTTATAAAGTGATTAGAAATGTTTGAAAGAGAACAATAATTAAACTAATCATACTCTTACAATTTTATAAGGAGCAACTTTAAGTATTCACGTCGAAATACAAGTTTCAAACACGAGATGTTTAACTAAAATCCTAAGCATTGATAATTAAACTACCAAAAATTTGTTTTATCAGTAGTATGAAACACCGTTGAATAATACTATACACTGTAATTTTTGTTTAAAGAAAATATTATGATATATGTGATTCAGTCTTAAAATATTGAAGAGCTAAAAAGTTTCCAAAAATTTGATATTGTCTATTTTCACAATAATAGACTATATGAGTTTTTAAAGTAAATATTATTTCAAATAAATATTAAAAGTCAATAATATTTAATACAATTTTATTAGTGCATAAATGTGTATTATCAATGCACATCAAAATAATCTACCTTTCATTGTATACAGATGATTTTCTGAAATACGAGACTTTAAATATCTAATTTCAAAATTTACCTTTCACGTATGTTGCATTTTTTAAGAAAACAAAAATAGTATTTAGCATATATGGCGATTTATAAACTTTAATAATCAAGCTTTCTTAAGTTTCCCAATTGTTCATATTTTTCTTTTCAGTTCTCGTGCTTTATATTTTATTTTATCGACAATAAATTTAAATTTGCTAATTAATAATGAAATGTCAACAAAATCAATAGTAGGTACAAAGTAATTTGATTGATTTTTGAAGTTAAAAAATATATATTTTAACTTTTCATAATATTTTACGTATGCATTTTCAGATGAAATTAGTGTGGTACTGTTTATTGCAGAAACATATATATTTGGATCACATTGATTAATTGAAGTAATATTTTTATTCATTCCTAATATAATTATATGTGTTTCATAAATTGTGAAAAATAATAAATTTAAATCGTTATTTTAAAAGAGTAAAATGCAATTAACTTTTAAAATATACAAATCGGATTTTTTTAATAGTATTTAATAATGTAAGAAATGTTTATCATAAACATAAATGTTTCTAAGCAAAACATTAAATGACAACATTACTTTTAAATGTTATTTTATAATAATTAATCTAATAAATGGAATATTTAAAAAATTATTTCGTTTCCGACTTTGAAACCACCTAAAGTTAAATATACTTTAGGTGGTTTCTACTTCTTAATTCTAATTAAACTACTTCTTAATGTTAATTTTAAATGCTTAGTAACTCATAACATATTTGAAAGGACCCTAATTTAGGGTATTGATGTGATTTTTATAGTCAGTTATCTGAATGGCGAACTATATATATATACGAAAAGTATATTTTTTTTGCTTTCAATTACAAAATTTTAACAATATCCTATAATCATTTGATATCCATGGATATTTTAACCTTTCTTGATTTTCTTGATCCTTGGACATATTTCCACGGAATATACTCATTTTTCCTCTCACCACTTATAACGTGGGTATTAAATGCGTCGTCAAACGTTTTTTTCTTCTTTTAAAAGATTTACAATAAAGTGCGGTTAAAATAATTGCAGTGAAATATGTGAATTTTATAACAAATGGAATTATTATGCTAAAATTTTTTATTAGAGACCTTGATATTACTCTAATTTCAAAGTCATTAAATATCTGTAATTTCTTTTCATATGCCAAAGATTAAAGCTTAAACTATTAGTTCACGGGGTATCAAATACTTCTTGATAATGTTCTGATATTGAGAATGAACGATACAATAATTTAAATGTTCAGAATTCATTGATTGATTAGATTCACACTAAACACAGTTTTGGGAATTCACTACTCTAATTCTATAGCAATGGTCCTATAAGAAATCATGTCTAGTCAGTCTTCTAAATAGAATCGCCACAGTCTTTCTTGGAAAAATGACAACAGTTCTCTCCTCTACCAGAGTCTATCATCTCTTATTCCTTGTGAGTTGAATCAAGTCTTATTTAAAAGTATTTCTAAGGTTTAGGTTAATAAACAATTAGTTAGTTGTGTAAAAAAGAGGACGATTTATACGTTGTTCTATCATAGATCTCTTCTTAGTCTTAAGATCAGTTTTTTCACTACCCGTAAAACCGTTAGAATAAAATTGTGGATGTTAGTGCCTTCAGCAAGGGTCTTCACTCCGCAATTCTTTGAGACATACTATAATTATTCAAAAGATATCGAATCGAATTTTTATAATCTGATAATATGACAACTCTCACAAAAGAGTGGTCGCGGAGCGACAGTTGTTGAATAGCCACTGTCGATTCAATAGCTTCTATTTCACCATCGAAGGTGGTAGTAAAAAGTTGAATAGGTAAGTAAAAATAAAAAATCTTACCACGGATACCTGCTCCAGCATTATGTGTTTTCTCAAACTTAGTGTAGATACGCAACCATTAATTTTCAGGATAGTGAAAATCAATAGTCTCCATTGAAAAATATCTTTGTTGTGAATCACTCATTTCATTCTTAGTAATTTTTTGTTTGAAATCAAAATTAAATATCTGTATAAATATAGGTTTAAAAAGACATGTCATATAAACAAATTCTAAAAAAACATTGTATATAAAATATAAAATATCAACAACAACATCATATATAAAATAAGTAATATTGTGGAAAAAATATCATTAGACAAATTAGTTTGAAATTTTAAATTTCAGTAATTTTTCCTTAAGTATTTAAAAGCAAAGGAATTCTAAAGTATTTTATTGTTTTACTGGATTATTTACTGAATAAAAATAATTTAAAGTAAAATAATTAAAATTCATATTTTGTGTCTGAACATTTAAACACTTATCTTTCATCATATTTTTTTTTTTATTTAAAGGATCTGAATAAGTTGATTTGAAAGATATAGGCTCTTAGTAATTATATTAAAAACAGCTTTGGATACTTTTTATATTACTTCATTTAATAACGAAATATGCAAAATACATGTAAATTAAAAATGAAAGGATAGGATATTGCTCTTCGTATAGAAATACATAAAATAATTTTATTGAAATTAATTTTTAAATGAAAAATGTTGGTCATCAATGAGTGATCATCAGAGTTATAACTCAATTGTTAAGATATTTTTAAGACAATTAACATTTATACACATGTGCTTAATTGTTTTAGCTTGAGAAGAAAACTCCATAATATTAAATAGGTGTTGATAAAAAAGTACTGATATTTTATAAAAGTACTGAAAAAATTCAACATCGTCCTTAAAATATACAAAGAAATTTACTAAAAGAATGAAAAACTTTGGAAACTTTATTGCTTAAATATTTTTGTTAGAGAAATTAAACTACTTTGGATTATGATTTTGATAGCATTTTCAGTCTCATACAGAACTTGAAAGCATTTATATTGTTGTTCTTGTGGATCAAATATTAATTAAACCATATTTTCTACTTTCTGGCCCACGATGTATTCTAATATCATGCATGAATTCATTACATTCCTGCGAATTAATGCACCTTAGTTCGAACTCCATTTTAAAACCACACCTTTATTTCTAAGTTCTTGTTATAAACAATTTGTTTTGTAAACTGGATCTCGATACAAAGGAAAATGCATCTAGGGAACTCCATCATTTATTCTAGTTTTTGAAAGTAAGCAATTTTACTAAACAAAAGTGAAAAATGAATGCAGTCATTTAGGGAAAAGATAAAAGAAACAGTTATGCATATATTCAGTAACTTTCTGAAGAGTTGACAAAAACATTTTCTATAATAGCATCTAAAACAACAACGAATAATCTAATTAAACACTAAAGATGATTTGGCTTTCATATTTATTATTTTATAATTTTTTTTCTGTTCTTTCTATCTAAGAAATATTTGTAATATACAAGTTTAAAATCAGAGGATTAATTGATATGTATGTACCCAGCAAACACAAACTGCCGGCAAAAATCCGGGCCGCTGCTGCCCAAGCCTGTTTTCTGTTGGCCTCGGCAAGCCGCTCATGGTTGCTTGATGGCCCATTTCCAGGTATTACGGCCACGGATGAGTGATGGCCAATATAAACAGGGCCGGTGCTGGATGATAAGTAGTGAGCCAACAGATTCTGGCCATTGTTGGCCAGCAAAATTAAGTCAATTAATTGTAGCGTTATTTTTTATTTTATAGGCAAAGACTATTTTATCCAAATAACAGTTTATTTTGTGATGCTAACTAATTTTCAGATAACTTCTTACTTTTTAAAACTTTCAAAAACAATTTCTCAGAAAAAAATCTAATTTCCCCATTTATTGTGTATACCGCATGACAGTATGACGTCAGATAGTTCGAAGTGCATGTGGCAGTGTCGGCTATTAATGTGAATTGGCGGAATATTCGATGTTGTGTCTGTGAGCCAAGAGAAATATAAGGTAAGTACGCATTTATTATTGTTGTTTTTATCTGGATAGAATTGTTATGAAGGATACAAGAATAATATATTTACTTTATGTTGAACTATTATTTAATTACTTGTTAAGAAAACTTCATACATTATTGATAACGTGACAACAAGAGAAAGACATTGGAAAATGTATGTTTTAGAATAATTTCATTACTGTGTTATTAATAGAAAAATGTATCATGCATGGAAGCTTTTTTAAATCCATATATGAATTTAATCAATTAGTAAAGTAAATTTTTCAATGATTAATTTCTTTTAAATCGAATTCGATTGCTAAAAGGCTTAAAAGTAATTTATTACATTCTTTTGTTTGTTACGAAGCAAGTTTATGAAATAAATGACAGTTTAAAAATATTCTATTTGAAAGCGCTTAGATGTTTATTTTCAATAAATTAATATAGGATCTTGTAGCATTTATAATCAAATAATATTGCGAGTGAATTACATATAAACTTTAATTCTTTTAATTTTAAAAGGCTTTCTTATTTATTATTCTTAAGTGAATTTTTAGTGACTGAAATATTTTGTCTTATAAAGACACGTGGTTTGTTACACTCCTCAAAAATCTGTTTTAAGGAATGAAAATTTTTACAATGGATAAATATTACAAAATATATTATCACATGTATAACATGGTTTTTATGTATAACCCTGTCAAACATTAAAATCATTGTGGATTTCTAAGCGAAATACTTTTGTTTTTAAAACTCGAAAATCGTATAAACTTGAAAATATAATACTAAAAATAGCAAATTTTACAATTTCTGCAGGAATCTGACAGATGAATTGCCGCAAATTAAAAGCCGAGCTGGCAGCCGAATGGTCAGCGCTCTTGCCTTCGGTTCAACTGTTCATGGGTTCAAATCCCACCTTGGGCATGAATATTTGTAGTGGATCGGAATCCATTTTAAACCGTAGGTCCCGGTCTAATTAGCCCTCGTGTGCAAAAAATGACCGTTGAGCGACAAACAAACCAAACCAACTAAGCAAAGCCACAAATTAAAAAAAAAAAAAAAGATCGGAAATTTTGTTGTTGGAAAATTAATATTAACGTAAATGAAAAAATATTCACATGCAAGAACTCTGTTATTATTTAAATTAGTTGTGTAGTATGTTAACGATTTCCATGTAAAAAATGTCAGATGTAGCACCTCTGTTGCTACTCTTATGTTTACATAATTTATTATATTTAAACTCACATTTTCTTTTTATTTACAGCTGAAAAATTGAAGTATGAATTAACAATAATTTCAAGCAATTTGTTTCAATGGAAATATAAGTTAACTAGAGTATGTCTCCTTACATATTGGAGAAAGTGATTAAAATTTCAAACATTTGATGATATATTTTTGACATTTTGATTACTTGATTCTTTTATAATAATTTAAATGGTTTTATTGTTTTAGTAAATAGCCGACCAGATAATGGGTAAATGATACGTTTAATCTTATTTATATATATATCGATATACATTGCTAATATTATTAACTGATTTTAATTGTACAATATCGCTTTTGTTGTGAGTCTTATTTGAGTATTTTACAGAAAATACAGAGGTTAAAGTCATTTTTGATAGTTGACATTATTTTGTTTGCTGTTTTTCTTATTGTAATTTATAACATAAGACGATAAAACTTAAAGGCCAGATTGTCACCACTTGTTGTCAAAGAGGCAAAGTTTTGTGATATCCATCTTGTGAATAATTTAATCATTTTACTAAAGAAGAGCCAATAATTTAAGTTCAATCTTATTTATCAGTTAAGCATTTAATATACATTTTATTCATTTCATCTTCATATTTAATAATTCACATCTGTTAAGTGATATAATTATGATGAACAATATCTATTTTAATAGGTATTTTATGCTTGTATGTAGTCTCGATCGAACCATAAGTACACATTTTCCCTTAATATTTTTCAACATCAATGGTAATTACAAACCAGACAATTTGTTTTCCTGTGTTACAATTTTTTTTAATTTGCATTAACAAATAATTTAATTTTAATGCAATTAAATGTAGTTAACATAAGATTTGCAAATAAAAGTAATTATAAATACTATTAACAAGTAAATATATGTAATATTTTTAAGTAAAGTAAAAATCTATTGCTTATATTTACTATTGATGACTACTTGCTAATATTGTCTAACTATTTTCTGAAATTAGCATCAAAGCTGATTTTATACATTAGCTTTGATGCTTATTGTATTTCTAACATCTCCCCACCCCAATGTAAATTGTACCTACATAAACTAGTCCAAAATCAATAACTTATTTTCTTCTTTGCGTAAAATAAGAATTAGATATTTATGTAAAACATTTTTGCTTCTAAATAATTCATGATTATGTTAATTACTTGTGATGTAAATTTACTGGGCAACAACTGAAATGCATGTATTCAAAATTTGTAAATCTTTTGCATTAATTGACTTAATTTTTTTCAATCAATCTGTAATGACTTATATAAAAAAAACTATATTCCATGTTAATAGGATTCTGCATAGAATACTATATAAATAATTCGAGATTGTCAATATGTTTTAAAATTCATCAGTATTTATTTTAATTACTATGATGTTATAAACCTAACTTATCTGTAATCATAATTATGTGTAAAAAATAATTTGATAATCATTGAATATTTTATTAGCCATTATTAGTTCAAAATATGATTTTTGAAAGCATAACATAAAAAGTGGTGTATGTTATAAATTAATTATATTCTATTATTATAACCTTGAAAATGTAAGATTCTGTTTAAAAACTTACATTGAATTTTTGAAGTCAGATACTTAGAATTTATATTTAGTAATTCAACTGAAATTATTTTTATTCAACCCAATAATTTTTCTCTATTTTTAATCAAAGAATTGTTAAATGTGGATCTTTCATTTGTTACTTAGTGTTATTTTTCTAATATATATATATATATATATATATATATATATATATATATATATATATATATATATATATATATATTGATATATCACAATATATGAATATAAACTAAAACTAAATTCTGGCACGACAGACCATGTTGGCCAAGGCCTACAGTACCTATCTGTTTTTCTGACCGAGAGCCCATTGGGCTGCGAAGCACATATCCCGATTATGTGCTCAGCATAACGGAAAACACCCGGTGTTTAGTTCCCAAGCATGCTCATTGTGGACATAATGTTAAAAAATAACTATTAATACTAAAAAATAACTAAAAAATAAATATACAAAGAAAATATATATATACATGTGTGTGCTTTCAAATAATTCTATAAAATTATCATAAAACAACTGAAGTTCTTTTATACCTTCATGTTCAGTTTTAACACTAAATTGACACTTGCTTATGCAAGAATTTTAAAAAAATTATAAATAATGAAGTTCTATAATAATAAAAAATCATTTTAAAAACTGAATATAAAAATTATATTATTTAAATAAAAACTGTAAAATTTAGATAGCATTGTCAAAAAATTGATTTAAAATATGAGTTTGTAATTCATTTTTTAATCCTTATATATTTAATAACTAAATATACACTTTATGATATTTGACAATTACATGGATAACGATTATGTCTTTTAGAATAACAAAAATATATGCAGTATTAATTTGATGTGGATTTCCAATACTTCCATATTAAATTTAACAATATATACGATATTGATAGATAAAAATGAATTCAATTTTTATAGAAATAACTATAACCAGCCCTACGTCGGTGAAAGTGGCTATCGTCGGCCATACGGCAAATGGCCGATGGATAGACGTATATGGACATGTAATGGCAATTACATGGTCCACATGAGGCCAATATAGCACTGTTGGCCACCCGACGTCGGGCCAACAGCGGACCGTACTGCCGGCCCAGCAGCAATGACGACGACCACTTTATTGACGAAGCCCACATGGCCAAATAGCTGCGGGCCACTGCTGGCCAAGACGGCTGACAGCAGCGGCCCGATGGATGCCCAGCATCTTTGTGTTTACTGGGTATAGATATCAAAATAATAATTGGTATGTAAATAAATGTTACAAATGAATTAACAGTTTATAAAGGGTATGATGAGTTTTCAACATTCCAAAGTTTAGATAGTTAATTAGTTCTCGGAAATCACATTTGAATCTCAATTATTTTCTAAAAAGACTAACTCTTTGAACATTTCTATAATTTTGTCATTATTTTAAATTTTTCAACAGAAATCCTCATAATATCAATAAAGAAGTGAGCCCGAAAAAGATAAATTTCGAATATGACTGTTTCAAATATAGTCAAGAATTACTAAACAAATTAATCTTCTATGAAATTCAAATGTTAAAATATTCCTGAAATGCTAGAGGTGCATTTTAATGCTATGAATTTTTAATGCTCACTCATAATCCACATTGTTTATGATGACTCAATCTGCGTTTAAGCAATTAAGCATTCCCAAAGAGATTATTTTGTTGGCATCTTAAGTTATCAGTCTATAATAGCGAGTTCCCAATTGTGACTGTAATACTATTTGAGATTCTAAACCCCTACCTTAACACAGAATACATTTCCATTTCTTCTTTTTTATTACAATCAAATTGAATTTTAAATAAAATCACTGTCAATAAATTTGAAGGAATTATGAGTGCTAGTTGTGTGCTTATGTTCGCATGAACCTTAATTGATATTCTGTTTTGTATAAAAGTTTTATATCTTTAAAACAGTTTAAATAATGTCATAATGAGTTAACATACATTGATAAAATAATCGTGAGATGAAACAATGTAAGCAAGTAAATGATAAATCGAAGAAGTTTTAAATGTGCATTGAAAATGAAAAATATAAATAAAACATTAGTGTCGAGTTCTTATATATGTAAAGTTGATAGAAAAGTTTTACATATTTTACAAGAAAAGTTTATTGAAAATACCAAAAAATAATTTTTTTCATTTACGAAAATCAGAGTTTCATTTACGAAAATCATAGCGTGTAACTGATAACAGAAATAAGCAACTGGTATTTTCTTAAAATTGTCACGAAGATGATGTCATAACTCGTGATGAACTTAGAGTTGGAAGGATAGAGATAGTAATTAAATAGTTTATTAATTAAATTGAAAGTTAGATCAACGTATTTACAATTGCCGAACACTCTTGAGCATTGCTCAAGATCATCATAACCTAGGAAATTTTTAGAAATAGAACTCCATGGAACACAATAACAATTGAATTAATCAAAGTATAGTAAATAGGAAATATTACAATAAAACGAATTTTCCTTCAATCTTTTGTTCTGCGGTATGTGAACCACACCCCTACAGCGCATTGGTATGATATTCCACCTACGAGCCACATCAGCCGTATTTAAATGTAACAAGTTTCACAAAATTATATCGATGATTTATTTCATTAACCCTAATTTATTTGCAATCACAAGGATGTTAAAAAAGTTGTACTCACAGAGAATATTTTTTAAATATTGTTAATTTTATAAATTATAATTTGATAACTATTATTCAAACATGTTTTAAAGCAACATTGGATTCATAATAATTTGATACAAAAATGTCTGTAACTTTCACATTTTCAGCTCAAAATATATATATATCTTTTTCAATAGACATGGAAAGTAAAATACACTTTGGTTTTATGTGATAATTCTAACAGTGTTTGCTATACACTGTTCACAAAGAAAATACTTGCACCTTTTCAGAAAATCATTTTATGAGTCCTGGCCCAGTGGTTACGTGTGATAATGCGCCTAGTGTCAAATAATTGTTCCGATTTACGCGTTTCATCTAAGCACGTCAGATAACTCTAGACCATAATTTTATTAAGGAAAATGCATTAGCATCCCTTTATACTCAATAAGTTTCCTAACAATTTATTTGTATTGCTGAATATGATGCAGTTACGTATTTTATGGTGCTTGAAAATATTGGAAAGGAGTCCTATGGCTATTTCCGTATTTCTTAATACCTTCAGCTGTATTTTCCTTTATATATTTTTTATTAGCCAACAGAATACCGCCATTTTTAATTTCGCACTACATATTATATTATCACTCTATTGATTGACCTGGAACCGTTCAGGAAAATATTAAATTTTTATAAATAATTAAATTTAATAGGAATTAAAATTTAAAACGTACAATGGCAATTATAATTTTAAGTCAAAGCATTTACACTAAGATAAAATTTCAAGAAAATAAATGAATAGGAAATTAGATTTCATTAAAAAAATTATGCTATATTTCAACGATAAATCTACTCAGAAAATCTAGTATTCAACACCTAATGAGATGTCATCAGTATTATATATTTCGATGAGAAATTGATATTATTTGCAAAAGAAGTCTTTTGAGCCTTTTTCATATAATTTATTATATTTCCAAGTAAATTATAGAGCTAGTAATTTTTTAAAATGAATTGTTTATTGGAAGAATATTTTCATGCATATTTCTTAATCACATGGCAATTTGGAATGTAAATTATAGTATTTTTTCATTTTGAATGGAAATTTCACATTCAGCAAATTAGTAAGAATAATCAGTGACATTGGAAAATTTAAAAGCAACTATGTGTAGAATTTGAAAGAAATAAAAATTTTAAAATTTTAAAATATTCTTAGAAAAATAAAGTTGAATTAATACCTATAGAAATTAAAATTCAAAATAGTACTTCACTTTCAAATCCAAGGGAATTTCAAAATTATTTAATGCAATATATCTGCCATACAATCCATAGGACGTGGCTAGTAAACGTCGTTTCAGAATTCCTTAATGCATACATATGCATTGTTTAAAAGCATTTTCTAATAAATAGGAAGCTATGTATTTCTCAAAAAAATAGAGTAAGAAGTACAATATTTTGCCATTTTGCAGGCACGTGTGATCACGCAAATTCTATTTAAGAGCAGCACGTCTAGCAGATTGTGTACAGCAATTGAGAGTGGGTTAGCAAAACATTTCTTTAAGCTTCAAGTTCCTATGTAAAGTCACTGAACGCCAATCGATTTCAATTGTTTAGTTGTGTTTGAGAGGTGAAAAGAGAAAACTAGGAATGGGCCCTCCTAGAAATAAGTGTGAGAGAAAAGTTTTCTTCAATCGTGAACTAACTTTTGGAAAGATTTGGGATTCCGATAATTTTTAAATCTAGGAGTGGTAAAGAACAGAATTCCTATTATGTATAAGTGCATTTCTATATAAAATATCAACTAGTTATTCAAATGATGCATAGATATTTCATTCCTAATTTATACAGTAAAAAACACATATTTTAATAAATATAAACAATTAATTGTTATTAGAATTACATGAGGTCAAATTCATATCATTAGTAAAATGTAATAAATCATGAAAAATTAATTTCTTACGTTAAGCAACACGATACAAGATAGGAAGTCTTGTAACACAAGGTTTATTTAATAGATAACACCTTTATTATACGCAAAATACAATAATTAATAACTTTCAGTTCAGTCCTTATTTTTGTTAGTTTTCTTTTAAAATAATATTTAATTCAATAATCTTTCACTAAATTTCTCATCGTGATAATGAAGTAAAAATGAATTTATTGGAGTTTAATAGTTCAGGTTTAATTCTTGAAACAGTTCAATAAAATTCAAATGCAGTTATTTTTTGCTTTCTTTTATATATAATTTCAATACAATATGAAAATTTTATTTCCAACGATAATTTTATCCATAATATAGTAAATATATTAAAACTTAATAATTTTAATCATGGTGAATTTTAATTAAAAGGAGTACTTAATTTAAATGTATATTAAGGTAATAAAAAGTAACTTGAATACAATTACAGTCAGTTGGTTATTTATCACTCAGTCATTAATTTTTGAATATAACTGTTGATTATACGAGGGTCACTCTGAAAGTTTTGAGATACAACTAGGTTTTTAAAGTTATACTTACAAAATTTTAAGTGTTTTCAACGTAGCTTCCTCCAGCATCAATGCACTTATGTAGACGAATTTTCCACAATTCAAAAGCATCAAGTCATTCATTTCTTGGAATAGAAGAAAGAAATGCATTTATATCCATATCAATCTTTTCTTCTGAATGAAAACGACGTCCACATAAGTTCTTTTTTAGATTAAAGAATAACCAAAAGTCTCACATAGCTAGATCAGGTGAATACGGCGGATGTTCGATCACTTTAATTTGATTTTGTTTAAGAAACTCAACTGTTAATCCGGCTGTATGTGAAGATGCATTGTCATTGTGAAGCATTAGTCCCTTAACATTCAGTTCTTGTAGAATTTCTGGAAGACACTTAGTGGTATAACAGTTTGCTGTTACTGTTTTCTGTTCTTCCAACTTGATGGCTTTGACCAATCCCGTACTTATGAAGAAAAGGCATACATCACTTTTTCAATGAGCGTTGTTTTTCACCATTGTCGGTGCTGAAAAAAACAAACCAACCAATCAACTTCAAAGACCCATCATTTGCTTTCTTGGCGTGATGGAACGTTAAAAAACGGTATGTACGTTTCATCACATGTTACAATTTTAGAAATGATGCGATGGATACCATCATTTGAAAATTTAAGAGTTTCTTTACTAATTTAGACACGCTAATATTTTTGGTGCTCATTTAGATCATGGTGAAACCAACGGCAAACTACTTTTTTTTTATATGTAAT